>ML272536.1:1240-30281 GCA_005239495.1 Nicotiana undulata | reverse complement strand
AGAAAACTCAAAATCAGTTAGGACATCAACTAGCATCAATAAGATCTGACCATGGGACTGAATATGAAAATTCTAAGTTTGCTGAGTTCTGTGATAAACATGGTATCAATCACAATTTTTCTGTCCCTAGAACCCCACAGCAAAATGGGATTGTGGAAATAAAGAATAGAACTCTTGAAGACATGGCTAGAACCATGCTTCTTTCTAGCAAACTACCACATAACTTCTGGGCAGAAGCAATAAACACTGTTTGCTATATAATCGATAGATGTATGACCAGGCCACTAGTAGAGAAGACTCCCTATGAATTAGTCAAAGGAAGAAATCCCAACATATCACATCTTAGGGCTTTCGGATGTGAATGATATGTGCACAATAATGGCAAAGATTCCTTAGGTAAATTTGATCCCAGAAGTAGGGAGTATTCTTGGGATATTCATCACATAGTAAAGCCTATAAAGTGTACAATAAAAGAACTATGTGTGTAGAGGAGAGTGTGCATGTTATATTTGATGAAACTAACACTCTTTCTGAGAGACAGGAACCAGAAGATGAGGAGCTTGGACTGGTGAGAAGCAGTGAACACATTGAAGCAACCATGGAAGATGGAACAGGTGATGGACCAGGTCCAACTACCCCCAGCAACATGACAGGGGGAACTCAACATGTGAATCCTGGACCTGATCCTGTTCCACAACAACAAAACAACATGGAACTATCCAGAAGTGAACTATTAGTTCTCAAACCATACAGATATCAGAGTTCTCACCCTCTTGAGAACATCATAGCTGATTTGTCATCCGGAATAAAAACAAGAGCTTCCTTGAAAAATCTGTGTGCGTTTGATGCCTTCCTATCCTTAATCGAACCAAAGAACATTGGTGAAGCCCTACAAGATGCTGATTGGGTAAATGCCATGCAAGAGGAGATGAGTCAATTTGAAAGAAGTCAAGTATGGCACTTGGTACCCAAGCCATTAGACAGATCAATGATTGGCACGAAGTGGGTCTTCATGAACAAGCTCGATGAGGATGGAATTGTGACAAGAAATAAGGCAAGACTAGTTGTTCAAGGGTATAATCAAGAAGAAGGAATTGACTATGATGAGACCTTTGCTCCTGTGGCAAGATTGGAGGCAATCAGACTTCTTATAGCATTTGCTGCATATATGGAATTCACTCTCCATCAGATGGATGTTAAGAGTGCCTTTCTCAATGGATATTTGAAGGAAGATGTATTTGTCAAACAGCCTCCAGGTTTTGAAAGCAAAGAGTCACCTGATCATGTATATAAACTTGACAAGGTTCTTTATGGTCTCAAACAAGCACCTAGAGCAGGGTATGAGCGATTGTCAAAATTCCTGCTGGAACATGGGTACAAACGAGGCAAAATTGACAGTACTTTGTTCCTAAAGGAAAAAGGGGAAGGATCTTCTAATTGTGCAAATATGTGTTGATGATATCATATTCGGGGCAACTACTGAAAAGCTTAGCAAGGAATTTTCTACACTAATAGGGAGTGAATTTGAAATAAGTATGATGGGTGAGCTAAATTTCTTCTTAGTCTTACAAATCAAGCAAAACCCACATGGAACAATGATTCATCAACAAAAGTATGTGAAAGAACTCCTCAAGAAGTTCAAGATGGAAGATTCAAAGGAAATAGACACCCCCATAGCCACAACTACTAAATTGGATGTGGATGAACCTGGTTCATCCATTGATAAGAAGGTATATAGAGGAATGATTGGGTCTCTACTATGTCTCACTGCCAGCATACCAAATATTGTGTTCAGTGTGGGACTATGTGCTAGGTTTCAGGCAAATCCAAAGGAGTCCCACCTCACTGCAGTAAAGAGAATTTTAAGATATTTGAAAGGCACTACTGATTTGTGCCTTTGGTATCCTAAAGGTAATAATTTCGACCTTGTAGGATATGCTGATTATGCAGGTTTCCTGGTTGACAGGAAAAGTACTTCAGGCATGGCTCACTTCTTGGGCTCTTGCCTTGTGTCTTGGGCCACCAAGAAACAAAATTCAGTAGCTCTGTCTACTGCTGAGGCTGAATATCTGGTTCCAGCCTCTTACTGTGCCCAGTTGCTTTGGATCAAGCAACAACTCCTGGACTTTGGTATAGATATGGGATGCATTCCTATTTACTGTGATAACACTAGTGTAATTAGTATGACGAAGAACCCGGTTCATCAAAAGAGAACTAAGCACATAGATGTTGGGCACCATTTTCTGAGGGATAACTATGAAAAAGGAATGATCTCAATTGAATTATGTGTTACTGGTCGTCAAATTGCTGATATATTTACCAAAGCACTGAGTAGGGAGCATTATGAGAGAAACAGGCTTGAATTATGGATGATTAAGATCACCTAATTGAAAAACAAAAACTGAAAAGTTTTTTGGCTAGAAAATTCAAATTAGGTACTTAATCAGATTAATCATTGCTCAGTATTATGTCTTTATTGCCATACTCTTCTGCCATGTATTAATATGATTCCCTAGTTGCTAATGATGTTTCTCTATTTTTGTAAATTGAGGCAAATACAGGATTTTACCTGGATGAACCTGGTTCATCCATGCTGGTTCACATAACTGACAAGGTACGTTCTCATCTCCATACATGTATTAATTCAAATGCAGTCATACATGAGCAGGACTCTATCTTTTGTGGTTCTAATTCAATTCTCGTACTTACCCAAATAATGAACCCGTTTCAAGAAGTCCCATCTCACTTGATTAGCCTAGTTTTAGGGGAAAAGTAATTGTCCAATCAATGTCTAATCAATGACAATTCTGAATTGATTAGTATCTCACTTGAGTTAATACTCTTCCGTTGTAATCTCCCCAGCCATAAGTTATAAAAAGGCCATCATTACCCATTGTGCATAAAGCAACAGCCAAACCTTGTTCAACTCACTCAACTCACAATCTCTACTGCCTCCTGTCTTTCTTCTCTCTAAACAATTCAAAATCATGTCATCACCTCCACCAGTTTCTTCAGATTCATCTCCAAACAGAGATTATGATGGAGGCAACTATGAATCAGACTCAAATTCACCCTCAGTGTATAGTTTCGAGTCTCCGGAAAAGTTGACAACCCCTAAACACCCTACAATCCCAGAACCTACACCAAACCCTACCCTAGCCCCCAAGCCTCGTCCTGTAAAAGTTCTTGCACACAAATCTGTGGCTTCTGGTTCAAGAGAAAAATTCTTGGAAGAATTATTGCATGCTGAAGAAGGCTCCACACCAGAATCATCCAATGAATCATTCAAATCAGCCAATGAAGATGAAGCACCTGCTTCAACTAGTGTTGAGAAAGGTAATTTTGATGCTATCTCTGAAATAAATACTGTTGATCAATGATTTGTGTTGGTGGGGTCTGTGGTGGATGTTGAAGTGCCTAAAAGGCAAAGAAAATATGGGAAAGAGAAACCTCTTGAGATCGAGGGAGATGTAAATATGTGGTCCCATTCTTGAAAATCTTGAAGAAGATGTCACAATCTTAGGGGGAACTAGTGGAGTTGAGGAAGCTTATGCTGGGTTGGAGAAATTGATGAAAGAAATAGATGAACACGTTTCTTCTGGGGAAGAAACTTTGGCTGAAAGATTGAGGAAGTTGGGGGACTCATATAACCCCAAGAAAAGAAGGACTTCAAAGTCCAAGAAGTCTAAAGCCTCAGTTCCTTCAAAGAAAAGGAAAGTTGCTGGTTCTGTTGAGGTACCTGTTCCTAAGGTACGTGTTACGCGAGATACTATAAGAGAGGAGGAAGAGAAGTTAGAAAAGGCTCTGCAAGAGAGCAAAATCAAGAGGGCAGCAAAGGGAAAAGCAAAAGTTGCAGAGCCTGTTGAGGATGTAGTTATTGAAGAAGAGACGTTGGACCTGGTCCAACAAGAGGAGCAGCTGGCTCCAGTTGTGGTTAGGACACCAAAACCCAAACAGGCTAAGGCTTCTTCAAAGAAGTCAGTTGTTGTGTCCGCTGCAACTCCAAGCACCGTCAAAAGGACCAGGTCCAAGCCAAAGAAAGTAAAAATTGCTGCTAAGGAGGATGAAAATGCAGACTGGAGTGGAGAGGAGGAGAAGGAAATAGGAGAAATGACTACTGACAGAGTTGCCATGTTTGGCAAGAGAATGATCTTGAAGGGAAAGTTGATGAAGGATTTGGAGGATCCTGGAATGAGGTATCTATTGGATTTTCTGGCAGCGCAGGGCTGGAAGGACATGGTCCTTCGCATGGAAGGCAGGCTGGTCAGGGATGAAGTTGTGGAGTTCATGGGGAATGCCACAGTCATTGGAGGCGGGGTCACCTCCTTGGTCAAGGGAGTTGAAGTCTCCTTTGATGCTCAAGAACTGGGTGTGATTCTATATATTCCTGTTGAGGGGTATGAAGACTACACTAGGCAGAGATGGCCTTGTTTAGATGGAATGTCCTCAACACTCAGTATCACCAGATTCTTCTGCGACAATGAGAAGGAGCTCTAACCAAGGGATGTGTACAAGAATGAGATGAAGCCTGAGCATAAGCTTTTCTTTGAATTTGTGATCAAATATAAGACTAAAGCTCATGCAATCCCCTATGGCTTTATTCTGACTGCAGTTCTAACTCACTTTGGAGTTCCTGCGAAGAAGGCCGAGATGTCTACGGCCAAAGATTATTTTGGGAAGGACACATTGCTGTCTTGTGATTATATTGTCACTACTCCGGCAGATGAACCTGGTTCATCTCGGAAGCAGCTTGTAAACAGCAAGGTCCGTACTCTGGTGCAGGAAAGCGAGTTAAAGGATATGGAAATCCTTCGATTAAAATCTCGCTTAATTGAGGTGGAAGCTGAGGGTGAAGCTTTAAAAGCAGAACTTGCAAAGGAGAAGGAGAAAAACGAAGGTGTTCTACACCAAATGTTGTCCCTCCTTCAAACCAAGAACCCAACCTCGCTGCACCCTCTCAGCCTTAGGTCTATCCAGTGCTTCCCAGTTATCTTTCAAGTGCCCAGTTTGGGACAGTGTCTAGATTTTGTGGTTTCAGTTTTTTTTTGTTTTGCTCATGTTTTGATCGTTTTTGCTTTAATCTGTTGTTGTTTGATGTGCAGTATTAAATCACTGAAGTTTGCCGATTTTAAAAATTGTCTCAATTTCTAATTTAGCTTACATTATTGGTTTCTTGTGTTGATTAATCATGCTTGCACCTGCAGTTGCCTAAATTTGGTCATGAGTAAGAATTAAAAATTGGTAAGTTTCATTTTGCAACTTTTCGATGATTCCAAAAGGGGGAAGATGTGTGTTGGTGTTGTGTTTTTTTCTTTCAAAAAGTGATATTTATAACCTAATGAACCTGGTTCTCAATGATTAATGCTTAAAACTATACAAAGTGTTTGAAGTGTATACAGGATAAAAGCACAGAATTTGTCATCATCAAAAAAGGGGAATTTGTTGGCCCATGTCACTAAATGGGTTTTGAAGATTGACAAATTGAACCAGGTCCATCAGAGCACACACATCTGAACGGAACAGTTGGAACACGAATTGTTCATGCATAGGAGATATCAGTGATTGCTGAGTATCAAAGAGCTAAAAGGATGTCTACTAATACGAAAAGGTTACAAAGTGATAAAGAAGATTGAAGTTGATTTCAGCAAGGACAAAAATAGAGAAGGAAGTTGAGTCATAGTCGAACTCGCATACCCAGGTAGAGTTGGATCAGAATTGAACCATGTACTCAACAACTGACTCTATAAATACTCAATGTATTACTGCTGAAATTGGAGACGCACAAACACAAAAGTGAATAAAGTTCTGAAAAGCAAAAGTTCACAGGATATTTTGCAAGCAGAAGTATTGTGCGAAGGCTACAGTTCAACTAGAAGAAACAGTTTCATCGTTTGTGTATTAAGTCTAGTTGATTGTAGTAGGAGTTTTAACATTGTATCTTTTCAGTTTTCATAGAAGCAATTGTAATAGGTACACATTGTTCAAGTTAGAGTTAGCTTGAAATCCTTAGAAATTAGCTAGAGGCTAGTTGATACAAAGAGGATTAGAGTTAGTCCTAGGATTACAAAAGAGTTTATTTTGTAAGTCTATTTGGCTCAGAATTTTTAGTGAAGTGTTTGAGCAAATCCTACTGAGGAGTAGGTCGTGGTTTTTCACCTTTTGAGCCCGGTGTTTTCCACGTAAAAATCTCTGTGTCTTTACTTTACTACTTTATTATTCCGCAATAGTAGAAAGTAGTACACCAAGAAGAACCAGGTTCTTCTTATTAAACAACACTCGAAAATTGGGTACTGCACAATTAACTTATATTATTGTGTAGTATTGAAGTCTAAAACATCAGGGATGATGGAGTTTTACGGATGCAGGGTCGCATTTGTGTGCCTAATGTGGATGGACTTCGCGAGTTGATTCTAGAGGAGGCCCATAGTTCCCGGTACTCCATTCACCCGAGCGCCGCTAAGATGTATCAGGACTTGAGGCAACATTATTGGTGGAGGAGGATGAAGAAGGATATCGTAGTCTATGTAGCTCAGTGTTTGAATTGTCAGCAGGTAAAGTACGAGCATCAGAGACCTGGTGGTTTGTTCCAGAAGATTGAGATTCCTGAGTGGAAGTGGGAGCGTATCACCATGGATTTCATTGTTGGACTACCACGGACTCAGAAGAAGTTTGATGCAGTATGGGTTATTGAGGATAGGCTGACCAAGTCAGCGCATTTCATTCCTATGGCAGTTTCCTATTCTTCAGAGAGATTGACTGAGATCTACATTCGGGAGATTGTTCGTCTTCATGGTGTGCCCGTGGCTATCACCTCCGACCGAGGTACGTAGTTTACCTCGCATTTCTGGAGGGCAGTTCAACATAGGTTGGGCACGCGGGTCGAATTGAGCACAACATTTCATCCTAAGATGGACGGACAATCCGAGCGTACTATTATGACTTTGGAGGATATGCTCCACGCTTGTGTTATTGATTTTGGAGGTTCTTAGGATCTGTTCTTGCTATTAGCTGAGTTTGCCTACAACAAATACTATCAGTCGAGAATTCAGATGGCTCCCTATGAGGTATTATATGGTAGGCGGTGTCGGTCGCCGGTTAGGTGGTTTGAGCCGGGAGAGGCTTGGTTGTTGGGTACAGATTTAGTGCAGGATGCCTTGGATAAGGTTAAGGTTATTCAGGATAGACTTCATACAGCTCAGTCCAGGTAGAAGAGTTATGCCGACCGCAAGGCTTGTGATGTGGCATTCATGGTTCGAGAGCGAGTGTTGCTTCGGGTGTCGCCCATGAAGGGCGTGATGAGATTTGGGAAGAAGGGCAAGCTAAGCCCTAGGTTCATCAGTCCTTTTGAGATCCTTGATAGAGTGGGAGAGGTGACTTACAGACTTGCGTTGCCACCGAGTTTATCAGTTGTGCATCTAGTGTTTCATGTGTCTATGCTTCAGAAGTACCACGGCGATCCATCCCATGTGTTAGACTTCAGTGGTGTCCAGTTGGACAAGGACTTGACCTATGAGGAGGAGCCGATAGCTATTCTAGACCGACAGGTTCGTCAGTTGATATCGAAGAGTATTCCTTCAGTTTGTATTCAGTGGAGAGGTCAGCCTGCTAAGACAGCTACCTGGGAGTCCGAGTCTGATATGCGGAGCCGATATCCCCATCTTTTCCCCGACTCAGGTATTTTTCTATGTCCGTTCGAGGACGAATGATTGTTTTAGAGGTGGAGAATGTGATCATCTCTTGTTTTAAAAGTCAAAACTGTGTTTGAGGCCTTAAAAACCTCCTCTTGTCTCACCTCATGTTGCGTGCGCAGTCCGGGCGTATATCCGGAAATCCCTTATGTGAAAATTTTGGAAACAAACGCTAATTTTGCCTTAAAAATTGAATTTAAGTTGATTTTGGTCAATATTTTGGGTAAAAAGACTCGGACCCATGATTTGACGGTCCCAGAGGGTCTGTAGGAAAATATGGGACTTGGGCGTATGCCCGGAATTGAATTTCGAGGTCCCTAGCCCGAGAAATGAATTTTTGAAAGTAATTGTTTAACTGAAATTATAAGAGTTTTTGGAAATTTGACTGTGTTTGAATCTGATAGTATCGGGCCCGTATTTTGGTTTTGGATCCCGATATAGGTTTAATGTGGTATTTAAGTTGTGCCTGTAAAATTTGGTAAGAAACGGAGGTCATATGACGTGATTCAGACCCTTAGTTGTAAAATTTGAAACTTTAAAGAGTTCTTGAGATTTCATTGATTTTGATGCTAAATTCGTTGTTTAAGATGTTGTTTTGGCGATTTGATCGCACGAGTAGGTCCGTATAATGTTTTTAGGATTATGTGCATGTTTGGTTTGGAGCCTCGAGGGCTCGGGTGAGTTTCGGATAGGCTTCGAGATGTTTTAGACTTAAGAAAATCTAGTGTAGTTGTTGTTTCTGGTGTCCTAATATTTTGTTCTTCGCGTTCGCGGTGCAACTCATGCAATATATAAGCTGGGTTGGGGAAGGGTTTCTTCTATGAGAACGCGAGGCCTTGGTCGCGGACGTGGAGCACTGGGGGGGATGCTCTACGCGAACGCGACCTGTCAAACGCGCGCGTAGCTTTAGAATGGGAACTGGGGGAGGGGAAATGACAAGCTATGCGAACGCGGCCAGCGGCTCGCGAACGCGGCCAGCGACTCGCGAACGCGAAGGTCACAGGGGATATACATACGCGACGTAGTGTGTCTTGCGAGCGTGAAGGTCAATAGGGTCGCTGCTACGCGAACGTGAAGTAGGTTTGTCCAGTGTTGTAAAAACAGTAGCAAAATGGGAATTAGGCCATAACTTCATATTTTCAAAACGAAGGAAGCTTAGGGGCGATGTTTGAAGAGGGATTTCATCACCAAATCATAGGTTTGTGTACTTAAACTCATTACCTTCATTTTTCATCAACACCCACTAGATTTCTAGGCCTAAATCTTGATCTTTAAGGGTAGAAATTAGGGATTTTAGGAGAATTGTGGATTTTACAAATTTGAGAATTTAGACCTCGATATGGGATCGGATTCCAAAATTAATTATATATTCGAGCTCGTGGGTGAATGGGTGAATGGGTGATTGAGTTTTGGTCCGAACCTCGAGTTTTGACCAAGCGGGCCCGGGGTCGATTTTTGACTTTTTGGGAAAAATGATAGAAAACCTATAATTAAGCATTGAGATTGGATCCTTTAGCATTTATTGATGTTGTTAAGTTAATTATGTCTAGATACAAGTGAATTGGAGGCGGATTCTAAAGGGAAAGTGGTGTTTGAGCTTAAGTTTGGCCGTGGAATCCGAGATAAGTGTTTGGCTTAACCTTAACTTGAAGGAATATGTGTTGTGTCCTATTTGCTATGTGTTAGTATATGTTCAACGTATAGGTGTGGTGACGAGTACCTACACGTTGGTGTCAAGCATGCCCGTGACTCGTATATTGTGATTGATATGATTTTTTATTTAGCACTACTTAGGTTCAATTTGATAATTTTCCATGATGGTAGTATTTCATTGGTGTTTCCTATTCCTGAGTATTGGTTCAAGTTGAGGTTTATTTTGTGAAGTTAATTAATTAAGCGAGATTGATTATAGTTGTTTTTCCTTGCCGGGATGATTTGGTTTCTATTGTTGACTCCCTTGCTGGGACGTTATGGTTTCTATTATTGTTTATACCATTGATTTCCTTGTCGGGATGCTGTCATTCCATTTGTTTGGGTGAGAAAGAGTGTAAAGCATGCAGGGTGATGCCGTGCGTGATATTGTGAGTGAGTGTTAAATCACGAAGGCTGATGTCGTGCCGATATTGTGAGCGTTAATGCACGAATGGTGATGTCGTGCCATATTAATGAAATTAAAAGCACGAAGGGTGATGTCGTGCCCTGATTATGAGAGAGTAAAAGCACGAAGGGTGATGTCATGTCGTTTCTGTTGATTTCATGGTGAGGACAAGAGTAAAAGCATGAAGGGTGATGTTGTGCAATTATCTCTGTGTTATTATTTCCGTTGTTTTAAGTTGATATTTACTTTCTTGTCTTTATTTCGTTATTGTCATAACTTGATATTTCTTCCCCTCAGCATGTTCCCCTCTTTCCGTATTATTCCGTTTAAATTCTTGTTATTATTGCTTCTCGTATATGATTAAACTGCACAGGTTTATATGGTTGTTGTGTCCTAGCCTCGTCACTACTTCGCCGAGGTTAGGCTCCACATTTACCAGTACATGGGGTCGGTTGTACTGATGCTAACACTCTGCACTTTTTGTGCAGATCCCGGTATTGGACCCTTCGGACCATAGATCGAGGTTGCTGCCTTCAGTCCAATGGATACCCGAGGTAGTCCTGCAGGCGTCCGCAGGCCTTGGCGTCCCCTTCTATCTACTGCCTTCAATCCAATGGAGACCCGAGGTAGTCCTGTAGGCGTCCGCAAGCCTTGGCGTCCCCTTCTATCTTGCTTCTTTTTTGTTATTATCTATTTCTGAGATAGATGTATATTTATTTTGTACAGACCCTTATTTGCAGTATTTGTAGACAGTCCGTGAAATTGTGACACTAGATCTGGGTGTAGTTTTATTATAGATTTCGTATTAGTATTAAATTAAATTGTTAGGTTCGGTTCTTCCGCATTTTGATTTCCGCTAATTTTATTATATCATATGGTAAACTGTTAAAGATAAAGGAATAAGGTAAAATAATCAGTAACATTGGCTTGCTTAGCGGGTTCAATATTAGGCGCTATCACGATCCCGACGGCGGGAAATTCGGGTCGTGACATTACCCTACCCTAATGAACTCTCTATCAAGCTTTACCCTGTTCGCATTTCCTTGTATTTTAAAAAGGAATAATAAATAAAACACAAATTTATTTGGGTTGTGGACGTTCAGATTCATAGATAGTGTAAGCACTTGAATTACATGCAATCACTTACCTCAACTATTTTATCTAGCTTATCGGCCACCATAACTAGTTATTTTTCAAAGTTTCTGTGTGGTTCCCTTTTGGCTAGTTACTTATTTTTCTTTCATTTATCATTTACCAGTAGAAAATAATGTGGTGTGGAAGAGGAAAAAAAAACTTAACCTTTTGTCCTTAAAAGATCTCTATCTTTGTTGTGGGCTGACCTAATCATGGTATATATCACTTTTTCTTTGATTACCTGTCCAACAGGATTGAGTCAGAATTTTAATTTTATGAGTTTTGAGAATTATCATAACTTCAAGTGTTTATAACTAAATTTTAAGTTATATATATATATATTTCTTAATACGAATATATTTGTTTGAGCAAAAACTAATGCGTTCAGTAAACCTGTGGCCGGACTTCTAGGTCAGCCCCTACAGGCCAGTACATTTTCAGTTGTATAATTATTACTATATCTAGCTTGCTCAACACCATACGAGTGAACTTAATAATGACGAAATATCAAGGTGTACTATGTAAGTTAACATTTATCTTATTGTATTAAATTATAACCTGATTAACTATATTTTCTCCTTAAGTACAAGCTCTTACATTGAGGGATGCCATGCATGTAGACGCGGATTCAGGATTTGAAACTTATGAGTTTTTACCGTAATTTTAAATTAATATGCAATAATATCTGGATTCACAGTTAGATATTTAAAAATATTTAGTGAGTTTCTTAATAAATACAGAGTCTACGCAAAGGTTACTGGGTTCTCGGGAACCGTAGTCAATGCTCTAGGTCCGCCCCATGCATAGATGGGGCTTGTAAACAAAAAAAAATTCACCGATTTATAAAAAATTAGTTAGAAAAACCTAAAGTGAAGGGCCAAAGACAGTGTAATTTATGTGAAAGTTTTGCATGTGATCTTAAAATACTTAGCTCGTTTTAGATAAGCTCTTCAATTTAGAATTCAAGGGCAAATCAGTCAACCATTTAATTTACTTCTCCAACTCAATAAATTCCTACACAACTTGAAGATTGTATTGAAAACTTCAGTGTTAAAGTCTCTGCTTCATTTTTTGGCAAAGGCATCTGTTAAGATTTGTTCAATTATTTGGTTAAATTTTGAACTTTTCTGGAGACAACCTTACTAGCTAAACTATTTATCACATCCCTGAATGCACATGCAATATGAAATCTTCAACTATTTGATCATGACAATGGATAATTTAACGTGCAAGCATTGCAACGCATGGTGCAACCAGTGGCAAATGTAGCTCGTTGGCGATGAGTTAATCCAAATCTATATGTAAATATTCACTAAAATTTAAACAAATATTACTGTTTGCAAGAAATTTGTGCAGAAAAATAATACTGCAATCACAAACAATTATAAAGAAAAAAAGATTTTATTGATAAACATTGCGGGTTACAACTCTGTTTATCCCTTAATTCTTCTCTCCGATTTATTATCCATAATTCGAGGGCCTTAGCGGCATGTTTCTCGAACGTAGAATGGTATGCATCTCCTTGATGTATTTGATGATCTATAAGCATGTAGCAGCACTCCGTTTGGATCTTGAATGTTGCTAGAAATTTTAGCAAGAAATATTTGACATGTCTTTGATCTCTTAATAAATATTCCAAGAGTTTTATGGAATTTATGAGATTGTATATTTGATTTCTTTGTGCATATTCCAAGTGTTTATGTAACTGCTGAGATCGTCTTTGAAGGGCATATGTAGCCTTAATTATAGGCATGAAGGGTTTGGGTGGAGTAGCCACCAAGTAACCCTAATAGACTCCTAATACTTAAGAGTCGTCTTGAATTTATAATTTATCTTGATCTGCTAAAATTTCAGTGTCTGCAATTACATTTGAACCCATAATTCTAAAAGTACAATGAGAATGAGTTCGGTGCAAAGAAACTTATAGGTCTGAACCTATCAGGTTTAAATCCTGAAATTTGCCTCTGAGTACAATAAAATGTAGACTTGAACATGTAGACTGTCAATGTAGGTTTGAACCTATCAAGTTTAAATCCTGAATTCGTCTCCGAATACATTATCAGTAGACTTGGAACATATATACTGTCGAAGTTGCATAACTTCATTTCAGCTCTGAGGTAATCAAATCGGTTTATATGCAGTATTTACGACCAAAAGAGGCTGCATCATGAGAAATTTTAGGAATACCTAAGCCCTGTTTATTTCACTGAATTGCAGTTTCTGCTGCATAAATATACTGGCAACAATAATAGATTAAAGCGCGAGACAGGAGAGAGCAACAATAAACAAGGATAAATGACCTTGAAGCAATATATGCACACACATTATGACCTTTAAGTAATATATGCACACAAAAAAAGGGCAGCTCGGTGCACAAAGCATCCTGCGTTCACGCATTTAAGTAAATGTCTCGGTTCGTTTACGTCATTCTAACAGGAGATAGGCTGATCAATTTGGCCGAGGGATACTCTGCCATCCTGTACAGTGTTGAAGGTAGTGTTTGAGAGCATCACTCGGATGTTCTACAGTCCAGTGTCTGTAGAAGTCGGATGGATTGAAGATGTTACTTCCGCTGCAAGTAGACGACAAACCAGCCTGAGTTCCACAGACAAACAAGTCATCTTCAGATTTAATGCTACCAGTGCATCCTTCCTCTTTGTCAGCTGCCTGTAGGATGAAATAAAAAGCCAATTAGGCAGTGGAAGAGACTAGTTCAACTCCATAGATCACTGTGGTAGCGATACAAAAACTGATGGTACACAAGCAAAAGAAAATGTCAAACTTTAGACTAACTATTATAAGTTGCATGCGACAAAAAGCGGCTTCGACAAAGTTCTGTGAGCTTTTTCACTTTTGTCTTCTACATGACTTTCGTTTTCATTAATAATTCTGAGAAGAGTATACGTACTTCAGACAGAGTCCTTAAAAATGCCGTGAACTTTTTCACTTTGTTCTCCTACATGACTTTCATTTTCATTAATAATTCTGAGAAGAGTTTACGCACTAGGCACCTATTCAAGCGATCTATACATCTGGCTGATAGAGACTGGATAACCACCAAAAGCCGTGTGTCTTATATTGAGGTCTGGAGCCTCTCTCTTTTCCATTTTTTTTTTTTTTTTTTTTTTGGGTTTTTTTTTTTTTTTTTTTTTGGGGGGGGGGGATGGTCGGGCTCCACCAGTTGTATTGATTTTGACTTTGAATGTCTGATTCTGGATTTTGAAGTTAGGACGCATTTATCAGCAAATGCAAGGAGGGGTGTTCAATCAATCGAAACTTGCTAGTAAAACTGCAGAATTACGGAAAACACATCTAAAGGGAGATTGATAGGGAATTGGAAGCTTTCAGCTCAACAAAATAACTTTATCCAGCTTCATCACTAATTTTCTTAAATGGAAAAGTCAGCAGAAAATTTGTTTGACAAGGACATGCAATTGATTCGAACTATGTTATGTTACATAGATCCCTCAATTACACCGATTCACTTGTTAAGTCTGACAAAAAAAGGGTATAAAATGAGCTCAATGTTTGGATTTGCTCAACTTACAACAATTTCTTTGACTTTTTCAAATTTGACGAGCAACCATAAGCATGGAACTCCACTCGAGAAGAAGCAAGGATGAAGGAGAAAAGTGGGGGAGAAATTTATTTTGAGCTCTCCCAAAAAAATAATATAAGAAATTAAGTAAAAGAATAAAGAGATATAAGAAGCGACCAAATCTGATGATTTAACAATGTTTTTTCTGATATATAACATTGTAAGCTTCCCCTCTCCCCTGATAAGGTAATCCATTTTATTCATTTAGTATCCCCTTGATGAAAATAAGAGGTTGATACCCTATGTTGCTCGGACTCTTCAAAAATGTTGTTGGATGTGTGTCGGATCCTCCAAATTTAGTGTATTTTTGGAGGATCCGACACGGGTGCGGCAGCACTTTTGGAGAGTCCGAGCAACATAGCTGTTACCAATAAAAGCACAGGCAAGAGAGGATATCGCATCCTGGAATTTCCTCATGACAGTAAAGAACGACATTTTTCCCCTTCTGATTTTCACCCTCATTTCCTTTTTTTAGGCCCTAAGATCTAGTACTAAGGTGGAAAAAGTACTAAGGCAAAAAGCTGCTTATACATAAGATTGTACTACTGCATGTGGTACAACGGTTAGGACATCAGGAAGAAGGATCATCATAAAAATTTCTGCTAACTTTTGGACCCGTCAAGTTTAAAGGTTAACCTCAAGTCTACTGTGCAATCCAAGTTGCTTTCTAAGAGAAGGAATTGGAGAACTTTTGCATAAAAGAAAACAGTCGATGATTTATCACATGGTTTTTGGTTGCAAAGTAAAATAAGTAGTACATAGTAGATTTACCTTCTCTGTGAGATATTTAAAGGCCACCTTTTTTTGTCCAGCTTCATATATGTTGCATTGGGAATATATCTGACACGAGAGATATTTAAGTTATCGACAACAATAGCAAGGACAGATATTACTGAATTCACATAACACTACTTTCCCAACCTTCAAAAAGAGGAGAGAGATAGAAAGAGAGGAAAAAACTGCTAAAAGCGGTACTACCTGTGATTCTACACTTGCGCAAACAGCATAAATTCCCCAGTTCCTGGTGTAGTTGTTATACAAATGTACTTTGGCAAATCTAACACGAGGATGCCGCTGTCTAGTTCCATCAAAAAAGCAGTGGTGAATGGTGACCCGCATACATCTGTCGGTACAATTAGAAGGATCTGCTCCAATAAGTATGGTCTTATCATGCTTTGAAAAGTGACACCTGGTCGCAACAACAAAGTTGAAGATCCAAAAATAGATGTCATAACAAGATATATGATAAAGCAAGTTCAGCTGACCTAGAAACAGTAATATCTGTGCTCTCCCTTGTGATGTCAATTAAACCATCGTCATAGTCGCTAAGGCTACAACGGTCTATCCAGATATGCCTTGACTTTGGTTTAATCTGAATGGCGTCAACATCGGGTCCTCTGCCTCCCTCAAACTCTATATTGCAGATGATCACATGTTCACATTCTTTCAACCTCAAACCTTTCCCTGTGATTTTGATTCTTTGGCCTCGCCCATCAATAGTTTTGTAAGACGACACACTCAAATAAGATCGGAGCTCAATGGTCCCTGAAACTTCAAAGACGATCCATAGAGGTTCTTTTTTACGACATCCATCACGAAGTGATCCTGGCCCGTCATCTACAATAATATTCAAAATATAAATCTCATAGTATTATCAACAAAAACAAACAACAAAGATAGTCACACTATTTTGAATCTACACCAAGAATGCTCCAACCCTGTTATCTGTTTCTGACTGGACATATTATATTGCGTCCCATTCCCTTAATAAACCTTAAATGGAATCCTAGCTCGCACCTTATGTAAGTTAAACTAATAAAATAAAGGTAACAAATAATAAACAACTGAAACATCAATGCTTCCTCAGATCGTACTCGCCCCCTGTACCACCTCCCCTTCCCTGGGAAAGAGGAACTCCATTCCCTCCTCACCACCCCGGTCATGCTATTAAATCATCTTACACCATTGCCTCCTCCCTCTATCCTCAAGAAACTAGTCAATTTTTTGTTCTCTGAGCAACTTCAGAGCATTCTTGAGAGATCCTCTACCTAAACTAATTTAATTGAAATTTGTCTTAAATGCAACACATTTTTTGTGACTGGTGGCACAATGGTAGTAGTAGGAGGTTGTAGAAGAGCAGGATGTGGGACGGAAAACATGAAAGATAAAAATGTCACGAGCATAATCCGGGAGGAGCTGTCTCATGTTCAGAACCAGGCGATAATGCTGGTAGCTGACTTTATTTATTAAAAAAAAGGCTACGAGCAGGTCTCGAGTAATCGGGCCACAAATCTAAAAACATGATATGAACCTATAGGAAGTTTCTGATCATGAACGGCACACCATCCTGATACACACCATACTAAACAAAGGGAAAGCCAAAAGCTTTTGCCATATCCATTATCTATTTTTTGTAGAACTGGTACAAGAATGACAAGAAATTCAATTGACCATGTGCTAGGATAGTGATATTAGTTAACCATAATAGGGTATCAAGTAGAATGGTAATACTGCTAACTTGCCAATGGAGTGCTCTCCAAGTTGCAGCAATTCAGGAGAAGTGTGAAATAAATAGTAACCTGATTTTCCTTAAAGTAGTCTTAAACTTAAAATTATTCAGCATTAGGTTGAAGCCGACATGAATAGAGCAGAATGGCTAATGAGCATTCGAATAGCCAATCACACTAATTAAGGATTGAGAAATAATTAGATTAATCAACTGAATTTTTAATAAGGCAGAACAAATATAAGAAATGGGACGTCAATGCTTTGTCAACCAATTCAAAAGAATTCACTCTACCAGCCAAACTAGCCTTTTTTAATAATTGTGCTATCAGCGCCAGCTTGTGCGCACCTCGACTACAGCATAACATAGTAATATTTTGCAGGGGTGAAAAAGGGGTGTGATTAAAGTGACAACTACTTTCACGAGGTACCTGCTACCTCCCACCAGCATAGGTAACGGATAACACTATCCACCAATTCTTGGATAGATAGGAATAAATCACCTAGTATTTTTATCTCTGCCGGTATTTCTACCCGCAAAACTACTTAGCGACTTAAAGAACAACATCAAATCCAAAATCAAACACATTTCACTATATTCTCCAATAAGCAAGAAAAATTATGTCCTCCCAACAAAAAGAAAAAAGTTCAAAATTTTCAAGATACTATAGTAGCATAACTTGAAGGGCAGCCTTGGAGCGAGAGGCGGAGCAAGCCTATAAGGTGTGGGTTCGGCCGAACCCAGTCACTTTTGCTTAAACATTTTATTTGTACTGTGAAATCCATTAAATATGTATAAATACTTTGATTGTGAACCCAGTAACTAAGACGAGTTATGGATATCGTGACAAATTCAGAACTCGTAAACTTCAAATTCTGGCTCGGCCTCTGCTTGGAACAACTGTAAAGTTGTATCCGTGTGACCTATAGGTCACGGGTTCAAGCCTCTTGGGGTGCGGCCCTTCCCGGATCGTGCGTGAACGCGGAGGATGCCCTTTTACCACAAGTAGTATAAGTTATCACAACGAACAATTTTAACCCATAAATTATGGAAGACAAAAAATTAATTTCATCAAACTAGAAAGAAAGATAAGAAAAGCCAGCTAACCATTGAGATTAATAACTTGATAAATATGACCATCGCGACCACCAATGGAAGAACCACCAAAGCCTTCAGCTTGACCAGCTAGACCACGCAAGCTAGAGTCAACTTGACCATAAGGGAAAACCAAACCCATTTGGGTATTCACTGTTTTCTGAGATTGAGCTGTGGGTATTGGAGGAACAGGAAATGAGGTTTCTTGTTGATGGTGATGGTGGTGTTTGTAACGGGTATGGTGGTTCCCCATTTAGTAACCCCAGTATTGATTTCTTTGAAGCTTAACGCCAAAAAATTGAAACCTGGCATTAAATTGTATCACTTCATTGTTGTCTCTATCTATGACTCTTGAAACTGAAACCTGCCGACACTTTTTTCTCTTAACAAAAATCTTAGCTTAGAATCCGCCTCGACCATTCTAACTAAAAAGTTGAACTGATATATACTAATACTAAAATAGAGGTAAATAAATAAATAGTTAAATGGTGTATTCTATTTAAAGAGATGAAGATTTTATTTTGAAAGATTTCTTATAAAGTAAAATCAAAACCACAACCTATTCAGAATAAAATGGAAGATAATGATTAAGAAATCATTAACTAAAGCCCAGCACTAAGAGATAACCAGTAAATAGATAAAAAAACAAAATAATAACCAGTAGATAAAGTCCAGCACTAAGAGAAACAAAAGAGTGGTGTGAACTCAACATTAACCACTAGCAGTCTAAGACTTAATTCTAACAGACTAGCATCACTCTGGAGCACCGTAGAAATATACACAACTACCCCCTAACCTACAACTTTAATGCTCGACCTTCACAACTTCTTGTCTAGGGCCATGTCCTCGGTAATATGAAGACACACCATGTCATGTCTTATCACCTCTCCCTGATACTTCTTAGGCCGCCCTCTACCTCTCCTTGTACCCACAATAGCTAGCCGCTCACACCTCCTTACCGGGGCATCTAGGCTTCTCCTCTGAACGTGCCCGAACTATATGAGCCTTGCTTCTCGTAGCTTATCATCCATGGGGGCATCTTCTCCCGAACATTCCTAATCTTATCCATCTTAGTGTGCCCGCACATCCACATCAACATCATCATTTCTGCTGCTTTCATCTTCTGGATATATGAGTTCTTAACTGGCCAACATTCAACCCCATTATGGTCGGTCTAACCACTGCTTTATAGAAGCACTTTTTGTCACACACGACTCCAGACGTTAACCTCCACTTCATCCAACCCCACCCTTATACGGTGTGTGACATACTTGTTGATCTCAGCATCCCCATATATCGCCGACCCAAAGTACTTGAAGTTGATTCAAGCCTCACGTCCACTCCCGCTTTCGTCAGCTCGACACCGAACTTGTACTCTAGGTATT
Organism: Nicotiana undulata; assembly: GCA_005239495.1. NCBI lineage: Eukaryota > Viridiplantae > Streptophyta > Magnoliopsida > Solanales > Solanaceae > Nicotiana > Nicotiana undulata. The sequence goes on along the minus strand of ML272536.1, from coordinate 10,777 downwards.
CCAGCTTAGTCATGATCAACTTGAACCCTTAAAGTCGAGGTCTTGTCTCGAAACCTTCAGCCACTCGTGACGCCGCCTCGTGTCTCATCATTCAGAACTATTTTGTCAGCAAATAACACACACCATGGCACCTCCCCTTGGATATGGTATGTCAGTGCATCCATCACCAGGACAAATAGGAATAGGCTGAACTCCGACCCTTGATGTAACCCGATAACAACCGAAAAATGCTCTGAGTCACCTCCCATTGTCCTAACCCGAGTCTTAGCTCCATCATACATGTCCTTAATCACCCTAATGTAAGCAACCAGCACACCTTTTGCCTCCAGGCATCTCGATAGAACCTCTCTAGGAACGTTCTCATACGTTTTCTCCATATCAATAAACACCATGTGCAGATCCATCTTCCTACCCCTGAACTATTCCACCAACCTTCTAATAAGGTAGATAGTTTTCCTGGTAGAACGTCCCGGCATAAACCCGAACTGGTTGTCTAAAATAGACACCGCCCTCCTCACCCTCACTTCTACCACCCTTCTCCAAAACTTTCATGGTATGACTCAGTAATTTGATACCCCTATAGTTATTATAGTTCTGGATATCACCTTTATTCTTGTACAAAGGGACCACCATGCTCCACTTCCACTCCTCTGGCGTCTTTTTCGTCCTGAAAATAACATTAAACAACCCAGTCAGCCACTCCAATCCTGCTCTACCCACACAGCTCCAAAATTCTACCGAAGTTTCATCTAGCTAGGTAGTTCTACCCCTCCTGATCTTATGCATAGCCTCCACGACCTCCTCAACCTTGATGCGCCTACAATACCTAAAGCCACAGTAACTCTCGGACTACCCCAATTCACCTAGCACAATATGCTGACCCCCATCTTCATTCAGAAGTTTATGAGAGTAGGTCTGCCATCTCCACTTAATTTGGTCCTTCCTCATCAAAACTCTACCGTCATCGTCTTTGATGTACCTCACTTGGTCCAAATCCCGAGCCTTCCTCTCTCGCCTTGGCCAGCCGAAATAACTTCTTCTCCCCGCTTAATCATCAAAGACAATTTGTTCTCAATTCAAGTATGAATAATTTTGGATCCATAAGTAAAGAGTAGAGCTCATGTTCATGGTCCCTAATGTATTGGACTCGGCCCGAAAAAAGTCCAACAACAACAATAAAAATATACCCAGTATTATGCCATGTCGTGGGGTCCATATATTGGAATTAATTATGAAGTGCGGTGAAAAGAGTCCCACGCCAAAAAATAAGTAAACAAGCGAGCGACTAAAGAACTATATAAAGAGCTCTTGCTTCTCCTTTCAACTCACGCAGCCACGCGGTGAACACAAGGGATTCTAAAGGAGAATACCGTGTGCTCGCCGCAATTAGTGGCATACGTTTGTTTATCCTTAAAATCGGATAATAATTAAATTTATAAGTGGTTTTAAGGATACGTGATTTCACTTGGCACAAATTGAGAAATATGAGAATTGATGTTAGAAATTTAAATGTAAAATAAAGCAAACCAATAAAAAGCGCAGCTTGGCCTTCGAGCTAGATCGCCCCCGAACCGAATGAACGTATAATTGATAAATATGAACTGAACAGAAGAGAAAGAATGCTTAAGAGAGAAAATGTAATATAGTTTTGTTATGCATGAATATATCACTACAAAATGATTAGAACCCCCTTTATATAGTGGAGGAATCCTATTTATGGTACAATTCTGAATACACACGGAGATCCCATGATTGGCTGAATAACCGGTCTTGATTTGATACGTGCCGAGATTTCTGCCACGATCCTTGCCCGATCACCGATATCTCGACTTTTTGTTATCCGACTCAGCATGCTTCCTTTGGTCTCGTTCGATGCCTATCTTGTTTGGTCTCGATCTCGAATGGTCTCGATCTCAATTGATCATCGAATTACGAGCATGGTAATGTATCTTCATATTACGACCTAATATAGCACGGGACTGAAACTTGGCCTACCATCTTGGTCTCGATTAACTATACAAAATGATGTATGGCCTACCAGCTTTGAACCGTTGCCATGAAACCAATAAATAGACCCCTTGTCCACTCTTTCAAACTTTACTTTCAATCTCTCTCATTCCAATCTTCATGGTTCTTTGCATTCTTCAAAGCTTCTCGTCTTCAGGTCTTTGAATTTCCTTGCTTTCTTCTTTATAAAACGTCAAATACTCAAATCTCTATTCTTCTTTGCCCACAAAAACTAAATGGCTAAGACGTCAAAAATTGTTCTGCAGAAAGAAACGCTTCCTCGTCTCGGCCGGCCGGGGAGAAAAAAATGGCAGAGCGACGCCCTGAGGAGTTTGTTACGGGGAGTGTGTCATTAGCTCCGAATTGAAAGTCGAGAAAACCTCATTGGTTCCTGGTTGATGCTAACCAGTATCGAGATACATATGCTCGATACCCCAAAGCCTCCTCGACTAGGTAAAGAAAGATTGCAACTGGGCAAACAAGGAGGTGGTGGTGACAGCACCAGGAGAAGAGATCACCACCCACGTGGAGGGGTTCCTAAGTATTTAAACTTACCCCTTCACATTGGGTCCTCTCGATCCGGTCATCGTGGACTTCTGCAAGAAATATCAAGTGACCCTCGGCCAAATTCACCCCTCTTTCTGGAGGATTGTGATACTGCTCTGCTTCTTTGTGAGCAAAGCTGATGGGCTTCCTTTCACCCTCGACCATCTCATAAGACTGTATAGCCCTCGGCTCTATCGAGGTGAGATGATAAAGCTTCAATGCCGAGCCACCAAGGCACCTTTATCGAGCATAGACAAAGACAAGGACCGAGGCTGGATCGTTCTTATTGTTAGTTAATTTCTAAGTCATGATAGATTGTCTAACTACATTACCCGTGGGTGGTTTTAATACGATACCTAGCCCAGACCACTTCGCATTTGAAGCGTTGTCCGTAAAGAGGGTCTAGACACATGTGGATGTACCTAATTTTATTAACATTTCTCTTTCAACCTCGGGTACGAGGGCCGGAGTGAAGTCGTCCATGAAGTCCGCCAAGATTTGAAACTTGATGGCGGTTCAGGGTCGATATTCGATATCATACCCACTGATTTATACGACCCATTTGTCCAACTAACCCGAAAGCTCGGGTTTGTGCAAAATATTTCGAAGTGGATAAGTTGCTACAACACATATCAGATGACATTGAAAATATGGCTTTAATTTCCTAGAGGCGCTTATTAAAGCAAGCGCTAATTTTTCTAATTGAGGATATCTGGTTTCGGCCTCACCTAAGGTTCGACTAACATAATAGACAAGGAATTGTGTATCTTGCTCTTCTTGGACTAGGACTCCACTTACCGTTATTTTCGAGGCTGCCAAGTACAAGTAGAGTTGCTCGTCAGCTTTCGGGGTGTGAAGCAGCGGCGGGCTCGATAAATATCGCTTTAGTTCCTCTAAGGCCTGTTGGAATTCCGAAGTCCATGCAAAGCTACTCTTCTTCTTAAGTAGCGAGAAGAATCGGTGACTCTTATCTAAGGACCTCGAAATGAATCGCCCTAGGACAGCTATGCGCCCCGTTAGCCTTTGTACGACCTTTACATTATCTATGGCCGTGATATCCTCAATAGCTTTGATTTTATCGGGGTTGATCTCGATTCCCCAATTGGATACCATGAAGCCAAGAAACTTGCCTGAGCCGACCCCAAACGCACATTTTTTTGGTTGAGCTTCATATTTTACTTCCTCAGTATATTGAAAGTATCCTGCAAGTGTTTTATATGGTCCTCTGCTCACAGGGGCTTAACTAACATGTCATCAATATAAACTTCCATTGATTTTCCTATTTGTTCGTTGAACATTCGGTTTACTAGGCGTTGATAAGTTGCACCAGCATTTTTTAGTCCGAACGACATTACATTATAACGGTAGGTGCCATATTTAGTGATAAACAAGGTCTTTTGCTGATCCTCAAGGTTCATCTGTATTTGGTTGTACCCGGAGTATGCATCGATAAAACTGAGAATCGCGTGGCCGGCTGTGGCATCGATCATACGATCGATATTAGGCAAAGGAAAGGAATCCTTAGGGCATGTTTTGTTCAAATCTTTATAATCTACGCACATTCTAAATTTATTTCCCTTCTTAGGGACTACCACTACGTTTGCTAACCATTCAGGATATTTTACTTCTCAAATGGACCCTATTTTGAGAAGTTTGGTTACCTCGTCCTTGATGAATGCATGCTTAACGTCGGACTGGGGCCTTCTTTTTTGCTTTACCGGACGGAACTTCGGGTCCAGGCTTAATCGATCAGTTGTGATTTCAGGTGGGATCCCAGTCATATCGAGATGGGACCAAGAAAAGCAATCCATGTTATCTAAAAGGAATTGAATAAGGTTTTTCCTGAGCTAGGGGGTTAACCCCGTGCCCATGTATACCTTTCGTTCGGGCAGGTTCTCGATCAGTATGACTTGTTCCAGCTCTTCGACGATCGATTTGGTGGCGTATGAATCGTCGGGAATTATGAAGGATCGAGGGATCCAATAGTCATCGTCCTCTTCTGTCCTCTGCTTATCCGATTGGGTCAAGGCTGGTATCTATGGTTGCTATTTGGCCTCCTATTTTCCTTTTGAATCCGATCCCTTTGTTGATGAGAGTGTCCATACCGGTATCACTTGGTCGATTGCAAACATCTCCTTGGCGACGGGTTGCTCCCCGTACACGGTTTTGACTCCCTCTAGTGTCGGGAACTTCAGAACTTGGTGAAGGGTCGAGGGTACTACCCTCATGTTATAGATCCAAGGCTTTTCGAGTAGGGCATTATACCTCATTTCATCCTTGATCACATGGAACTTTGTTTCTTGGATGGTCCTTTCTACGTTCACTGGCAAAGTAATTTCCCCTTTGGTGGTTACGCTTGCCATGTTGAAGCCGTTAAGAGCTCGAGCTGCGGGTAGAATTGATCCTGTAGGCCAAGTTGTTCTACGACCCTCGATCGAATGATGTTGGCTGAGCTACCTGGATCAATCAAAATACGTTTAGCTTGAATTTTATTCATAAGAACAGATATTACCAGTGTGTCGTTGTGGGGTTGTGAGATCTCCTTTGCATCCTCGTCATTGATAGACAAGTTCCCTTCCGGTACATAATCCTGAGTTCGCTTTTCCCTCGTGATCGACATCTTGATGCGTTGGAATATGGGTCCCTGTGGAATGTCAACTCCACCAATGATCATGTGAATTACGTGTTGTATCTCTTCTTGTTCATTTTTCATGTTTTCATCCCTGTCTCTGAAGTTATTTTTAGCCCGGTCGCTCAAGAATTCTCGAAGATGCCCCTCGTTAAACAAATGGGCTACCTCCTCCCTCAATTGTCTGCAATCTTCTGTTCTATGGACATGGGTGCCATGATACTTGCACATATGATTAGGATTTCTCTGGGCTGGACCGGTCTGTACAGGTCGAGGCCACCTGATGTCTTTGATGCGTCCAATGGCTGATAGAATAGTTGGTGCATCGATGTTGAAGTTGTACTCCGATATTCGAGGTGCTTCTTTGGGTTCGACGTTCCTATCGAAGTCACTCTTACTCATGAGCCCTCAGGAGCTCTGTCCTCAATCATTTCTTTTATCACTTCGAATGGGGTTGCGTCCAGGATCGTTGTTTCTCCGATCTCCACTGTATGGATAATATCGAGCTCTCATCGATCGTGGTTCTCGGTTAATATCCCTTTGAATTCTGCCGATGGGCCTTTTTGGATAAACGGACCCGGTAGGAGCCCCTAACTGGTCATCCTCGACCCTGATTTTTGACAGGTATCGATTATGCACATCGGCCCAGGCTACAACTGGATATTCGATACAATTCTGCTTTAACTATTGTGAGGCCACCGAACTTCATAGGTTTAGACCTTGAGTGAAAGCATGAACGACCCAATCATCTATGACCGGGGTAGATTCATACGTTCCATTTGGAATCGAGATACGAACTCTCTGAGCATCTCGTTATCTTTCTGCTTCACTTTGAAGAGGTCCGACTTTTTGTTCTCGACTTTTATGGCTCCGGCGTGTGCCTTGACGAAGAAATCTGCAAGCATGGCAAAAGAATCGATGGACTTAAGCGGAAAATTATGGGACCATATCATTTCCCCATTTGATAAAGTTTCTCCGAATTTCTTCAACTGTACGGACTCGATTTCATCGTCCTCTAAATCGTTCCCCTTTATTGTGCATGTGTAAGAAGTGACATGCTCGTTGGGGTCGGTAGTTCCATTATACTTGGGAATTTCCGGCATGCTGAATTTCTTTGGTATGGTATTAGGAGCCGCGCTTGGGGGAAAAGGTTTTTGCACGAACTTCTTTGAATCCAAACCCTTCAAAATCGGTGGTGCCCTCGAAATTTGATCAACTCGGGAGCTATATGTTTCTATTTTTTTTATCATTTTCTTCAATCTTCTTCTCCCCTGATTCGATGCAATTTGTGAGCTCCTCGAGCATTTTCATAATAGTGGGCTCGGTCCCCGATTCATTCACGTTTGGCCTTCCCTGCACTAGCTCGGCCCTGTGGACAACTTCCACCCTATTCGATGCATGGTTCTGATTTTGGATTTGTGCTATCGCTGCTTGTTGCGCCTGCAATATTTCGAATATTATTCGAAGGCTTATTACGCCATTTTCGTCGCCCTATGTGTTTTGACGGCTGATCAAACGTCTCTACGGACGCTATTTTCGGGGTCGACGCCCAAATTTGCATTCAGGGCAATATGGGAACTGACGTCGATGGGGTCTGCAACTGGTATTCCCTCGAGGTCAACCTGAGGCACTTCGTTCCCTGCGGCGTCTATGTTGTTGTTTTCGCAATGAAAACCAAGGCCATTGTCAGTGTGAGTGGGTACTGCTTGAGAGTTCGACATACTTATCCTGGAATCAAAAACACTTACAAGAACAGGTGTAAAGCAGTGTGTGTTATGAAAATTAGTACCAGGCAATCACTATTATCCTCAGCCCCACGGTGGGAGCCAACTGTTTATCCTTAAAATCAGATAACAATTAAATCTATAAATGGTTTTAAGGATACATGATTTCACTTGGCACAAATTGAGAAATATGAGAATTATGTTAGAAATTAACTATAAAATAAAGCAAACCAATATAAAGCACAGCTTGGCCCTCGAGCTAGATCGCCCTCGAACCGAATGAATGTATAATTGAGAAATATGAACTAAACAGAAGAGCAAGAATTCTAAAGAGAGAAAATGTAATATAACTTTGTTATGCGTGAATATATCATTACAAAATGATTAGAACTCGCTTTAAATAGTAGAGGAACCTTATTTATGTTACAATTCTAAATACAGAAGGACGTCCCATGATTGGCTGAATAACCGGTCTTGATTTGATACTTGCCGAGATTTTCACCACGATCCTTACCCGATCACAGATATCTCGGCTTTCCGTTATTCGACTGAGTAGGCTTCCTTCGGTCTCGTTCGATGCCTATCTCGTTTGGTCTCGACCTCGGTTGGTCTCGATCTCAATTGATCTTCGCATTATGAGCATGGTAATGTATCTTCATATTACGAGTTGATATAGCACGGGATCGAAACTTAGCCTGCCATCCTGGTCTCGATTAATCATACAAAATCGGGTGAGCCCAGTTTTGACCGTATACAACGTCAATGTTTTAAAAGGGATTCTGAACGATGAATCCATCAATTCTAGTTTTAAATTTTTTTATGGTCGTTTAGAAATAATATAGAACTTTATTATTATTATTATTAACAATATTAACCCTATAATTACCGTTATGGGAAAAATAATAAATTTGGCTATTAAGGGAAATTAAATCTCACTAGTGGCTACATTAATCTAATAATCTTAATGTTTAGGCAAAAATAATTTATTTTGCTCATCATTATCATAAGTTGTGCTCAAATCAAAGAATAATTAAAAATACCTATGAAAAACTTATTTCGACTTTTTCTGCTTCTTATTTGAAGGTATTGTAATTTTTTGAAGTACCGAAAAATCGCTTGGTAAAAATTAGCAAATGGGATAACTGTTTAACCAAAAAATAGGATTTTCAGTCAAAATCTATATTTAGAAGAAATCGGGTTACTAATAACCAAATTTTACCTTACTTCCTCAACAACTCGTTTGGAAACGCGTAAATTGACAAAAAGAAAGAAGGAATGAAGCGACAGTCAATCCCTAAAATTAAGGTAGAAAGCTTTGATAAATCAAGAAATTGTAAAGTATATTTCAGTAGTACTTGGAACTTGTTCTTGCAAAGAAAATTCTCTATCCTTATATATGGGTGTACAATCATAATGTTTCCTCCTATTTAATACGAATTCATTATGAGCATTAATTGTATTGATTGCTCGTTATCATTGATAACCATAACTGACACATTCGTAGCTATAAATGCCTTACAACGATTTCGATTCCCTTTCCTTATTTATTTCTGGTTCATGTATCTTCCTTCCTTTTCATCTTGATTCATTCCGTTCGTGCCTCTTCTTTGACATCTGCTTAGGCTCGATCATCTGTTCTGTACTATCTCGTGGGTATTTCCCTAGTACCTTCCTTGTATTCTAAATTTCACTAATTGAGCACGTCAGTTGTCACTGCGTCATCGTACCACGTGTCATGCTTTGTCAGCTTACTAACATTCCACGTAAGACATCTTTTTTCACCAATACAGATAGTCCCCCCACTTTCTAAATATTCTTCAATTGAATATTCAGGAAGTGGTAAGCTTTTATGGCTGGAATTCTTTGCCGCCATTTTTCGAGTATCATTGCATCTCTTTCAGAATCGATGTGACATATGTCACGTCTATATAATGCACATGCCTTGTGGCTTCTAACGATTAGTTCTTCAGTTTTTAGCTCTTTTAAGGGTTTTACTGCGGCTACATCAGTCACGAAGTGACAGTTGCATTATGACGCTTCAATGACCTACTTTTAATGATGACAATGTCTTCTTATAAATACTTCGCTTTTTTTATTTCTTGAAATTTTCCTTCTTCAGTATCCTCTATATTACTCTTTCTTTGTATTTCCGCATCCACTTTTTATTAAATCTTTGGACAATCATGCCTTATTTTACACCATACCCTCGTAAGGTTGTGATTGTTGATGAACTCACTCTTTCTACTGTCCCTACTAGAAGTAGGTGTTGGGATTTTTGAAGTAATTAATGATATATTAATGCTTGAAATTGGTGAATGGGAAATGGAGGGGGAAAATGAAATATTTGAGTAATATTTGAGTTTCCCTCCTTAATTGTCCCACATAGAAAGAGGAAAAGACTTTTGATGGGTATATAAGCAATTGCTCTTCTTCTAGCTAATAAAGAGTTGAGAAGAAAGCAAGCCTCGCGCCGTCGTCGTCGTCGCTCGCTCGGCTCGGCCTCGGCCTCGGCCTCGGATTCGGATTCGGATTTGGATTTGGTCAAATGATCGATCGCGAGATTATTTTTTGGACCAAATTTATTTGTTAATAGTAAATATTAACAGAAATGTAATTAAATATTTATTTTAA
>MDKH01187220.1:0-21655 GCA_005239495.1 Nicotiana undulata | reverse complement strand
TCTCAGTAAAACTAGTGTGAAAACGAAGTAAATCATAGTTTGAAAACTCAGTAAAAATCTTCAGAAAACTGTCCCTCGGGCCAAAATCATTTATCGTAACCAATTCCCATCAGGCATCCTCACAATCACTCTGCCCATCAGGCATCCTCACCATCACGCTGCCCATCAGGCATCCTCACAGTCACTCTGCCCATCAGGCATCCTCACATTCACTCTGCCCATCAGGCATCCTCACAGTCACTCTGCCCATCAGGCATCCTCACAGTCACTCTTCATAAGCCCCGCGGGCATCACTCATTCGGTACCGGCGCTCACTGGGGGTGTGTTACAGACTCCGGAGGGGCTCCTACAGCCCAAGCGCAATAATAAGCCACAACATGGCATAATTCACACACAATATAGGCCCGCAGCCTCACTCATATCACATCATCCTCACAATATAGGCCAGCAGCCTCACTCAGTCAGACACTCTCAATTTGCCCTTCAGGCCATAAGTATACCGGGTTCTCGAGAAGTAGTTCAAAATACTCTGAGTGTCAAAACAATTTCACGGAAAAGACTGAGTGAAAAATCATAACATATCAATGAGAAAATATAGTAAACACAACCCTCAAAGGGTAAACAAGTCGGCACTAGGCCCCAAACACGGCTTACAGCCCAATTCATATCAAAATAAAATAATACTAATTTAAGCATAGGCTTAAAAATCAATTTCGCAACTCAATAGTCGCCTAAATAGGAAAGATGGTTCCAAAGTTTCAACCTTTGTATTTCAAAACCTGTGAAAGGGTGCATAGTCCGGGGTTTCATACCCTCAGGATAGGATTTAAAGACATTACTTACCTCAAAACTAGTCCGAAAACTATTCTGCAATGCGCTTGCCTCTCGAATCAACCTCCGAAGGCTCCAAATCTACCACGTTCAGATTTTTATCATCAATATGGGCTTAAGGAACAATTTCCAATCGAAAGATATCAATTTTACTCAAAAATTCGAAACCGGGCAAAACCCGACCCCCGGGCACGTGCCCTGAAACTCATAAATTTTTACCGAAAAGTGTTCTTCATCTTCCACGAGTCCGTACATATAAAGAACACCAAAATCGGAGTCCGTTTGATCCCTCAAATCGACCCTTGAAGGTCTCAAAATCTCATGCCCTAAAACCTAGTTTTTCTACTGATTTTCCATGAATTTATATTGGTTTTATGCTCTATAATCACCCATGATCGAGTTTTAATGATTAGAACACTTACCTCTATGAAGAGCAAGAATTTTTCTCTTCAAAATCGCCCCCAAGAGCTCTTTTCCGTACAACAATGGTGAAAAAGAGGGTTTAAGTCGCGGAGGAAATATTTAAATATGCCCAGTATTTTACTCTCCGCGATCGCGGTCAAACACACGCGATTGCACAGTAAAAATTTCCCCCCTTCTCTGCGATCGCAAGTCCCCTCATGCGATTGCACAGTGTATTTTTCTGGACAACCCACGCGCCCAAATTACCTTGTGCGATCGCACCCTCACCTACGCGATCGCACTTGTTTATTTCCTTCTACTCTGCGATCGCATCTCTACACCTGCGATCGCACAGAGCATTTTTCACCAGCCCCAAATTAACTCTCTGTGATCGCATTACTTCCCCCGCGATCGCAGTGAAGGAAATTGCCGTGCATAAAAACCGGAAAACCAGCTATGTATTCAAGTCCAAATGAGTCAGCTAATCACCCGAAATCAATCTTGAGCCCCTCGGGACCCCAACCAAACTTACCAACATATCCCATAACATCATTCAAACTTATTTTCACTCTAAAAACATCAAACTAACATCAAAACACCAAAATTACACCGGATTCAAGCCTAAGAACTTTGAAATTTCTAAAATTCACCAATGATGCCGAAACTATCCAAATCAACTCCGTTTGACCTGAAATTTTGCAGACAAGTCCAAAATGACATTACGAACATGTCCCAACTGTCAAAATTCCATTTCGACCTCGATAGCCTATTTTCCACTGCCGTCCGAAAATCGCCAAAAACTAACTTCCGCCAATTCAAGCCTAATTCTACACCGGACATCACAAAATTATTTTGAACACACTCCTAATTCCCAAATCACCTAACGAAGCTATCCGATCCGTAAATCCGTATTCCGAGGTCGTTTACCAATAAGTCAACTCTTAGTTGACTTTTCCCATTTTAAGGCTATTTTAAGGACTAAGTGCCTGAGTTCTCATTTAACCATTCCGATTTCAAGCCTATCAACTCTAACACATTAATAATAGAATACCCAATCTATAATAAGTCAATAACAACAATTAAAATGCAGGTTTCATGTAACGACAGACCGGGTCGTTACATTTCGTATTTATTATATTGTTGGCCCTAGTAAGTGTTGGAGTCGACCCCTCGTCACTACTTCTTCGAGGTTAGACTAGATACTTAATGGGTACATATTTCTATGTACTCATACTATACTTCTGTATTTCAATTGTACAGGATTTGAGGCAGGTGCATCTGACCACTAGTCCGGCGTGTAGCTTGATTCCCCAACTTGAGACTTCCTGGTGAACTACCCTTTTGAGCCGTTCTGCAGCAGCCAGAGTCTCTCTTATGTCTTTAGTTTCCGTCTATTTCATCTCAGACGGTAGGCTAGCATGGTTTTTTATATTCTACTAGATTGCTCACATACTTATGACACCAGGTCTTGGCACACACACTAGTAAACATATGCTTTTGGTTTACTCACATAATTATGATCCGTACTTAGTGCTTCCATTATTTATGTTTTAATTTTAAACTCATAAATCTTTTAACAATTAAGGAGAAGCTAATACTTACTAATTTATTTAAACGGGAATCCACTAGTTGATCAGTGTTGGCTTGCCTAACAACGGTGTTGGGCGCCATCATTGTCACAACCCAAAATCCATTAAGGTCGTGATGGAGCCGGGCACCACTGTCAAGCAAGCAACACAAAATAGTAAAATTAAATTCCTATTTTAGTATTTTGAAATCGTTACTTTTCATTTCATTATCTAATGATCAAATAAAATTTACTGAGTAACTAACGATATTTTAACAATTCATTTAACAAATACCTCCCAATCATCCCAGAACCCGGTGTCACAAGTGCATGAGAAATTTCTAAGAAGTATACATGTAATACAATATTTGTCTGGAGTACAAACTGGACAAAGAATTTAAAATACAACACAATACATCTGAGGGAGACTCTGCCGGCTGCGGGTCGTCTCGGGATGGTGCAGCTCGCCGAAGTCCCCATATCAACCATGCCACGGCGCCAAGCGAGGCCACAAGATATACATGTATCTGTGCAACAAAATGCACAACAAGTGTAGTATGAGTACGAAAACAACGTGTACGCAGTAAGTATCCCGCCTAACCTGGAAGAGGTAGTGACGAGAGGTAGAATTTGACACTTGCTAGAGGTCAATTTAATATAATCGAGGATGACGCTAAGCATGGATATCATGGTTGTTGATACCCAATTTTTTTTCAAATTATTTTCAATTTTGCATATATACCTTTAAAATCATTTTTTATGATAATTGGTATTTTCCATAATTTTGCCAATTTATTTTTCTATTTATCTAGTATTCTATATTCAATAATTACTCATAAGTTACATTACAAATGATTTCAAAATGTTTCTTACTCAATATATTATTCATAATCCTATTTAATTCCATTAGGATTTGATTATTTTCCAAATTAGCCAGTATTGGCATTATTTAGCTAATTTTAATAATTTTTGCAATAATAACACAAGTATGCTTTTTATACCATTTTTTAAATCAATAACATGTCGTTTTATATTTTTACACTACCTAATTATCTTAATTTTATTTACTTATCCTCAATTACATTTTCATTTAATTATTGGCTATTTTATTAATTATTTTACCTATTTTTAGGGGGTATTTAACTTATAGCCTTTTTATTTTTATTTTTCAATTCAGCCTTTATGTACCCAAACCCCCAACCCAATTAAACTGACCCAACAACCCATGGCCCAATCCCTAAACACCCGACCCAATCCCTGTTTCAATCTGAGACGTTGAGTAATTCAAATTAACGGCCCAGATCAAAACTTACCTAAATTAACCTCTAACCAAACCCCCCCAAACCCCTCATTCTTTCAGGACTCACACTCTCTCTATCTCTCTATCTCTATGTGACTCTCTAGTTCTCACTAGAAGTCTCCCCGACTCCCTCCCTCTCCGATGAGTTCTGTCCATCTTCTCCGGCTGGTTTCTCACCGGGAACCTTGGTTCTTCGTCATCTCATGGTCATCTGCTTACCCCTCACCGGTCCAGTGATGCCCTGGGGTCCTCATGCGAGCTCGGAGCGGTTCTCTTGCCTCCCATGCTCCCATGCCACTTTCCGGCCTCCCCAGCCGTCTGAGTAATGGTCTATATCCTGTTTCGGCTTAAGCCGGTGCCATCTCTAAGGTTCTTCCCACTTCTAGGGGTTCCACGAAACCCTAACCCTATGTATTTCGAGCTATTCTAGATCTACGCTAGATTTACAGTATTGCGAAGTTTCGTTATATGTTTTCTCTGAATCTTCATCTTTGAATGATTTCTCGATATTTAAAACTAGGGTTTCATAAACCCCTTTCCAAACGATTTTTCGCTTCTATTTTTTAATATTTTTCTATGTATCATTCTGTGATTTAACGACTGATTCAAGATGCCTTTCATTTTTGACTTGCTCTACTGAAAACCCTAAGTTTTTCCTTAAAGCTCTGAATCTATTTGCGACTAATACGTTGTTTGAGATTTTACTTCTCATAAATATGCTCCTACATAATTTCTATCTTGTTGTTGTCAAGGTTCATTGCCTCTGTGTTCCTATTATGTTTAACCTCCCCGTTCATCTATGAACTTGATTGATTCCTGTTATACCTAAGGTTTTCAATTTGTTATACTTCTTGCCTAAGGCTTTCCCTGATTTTTCATGCTAGTCATTGCTTGACAAATTCAATAATTTGCTGTACAGACTTTACATAACATCCTATATTGATTCTGTAATCCGTGACATCTTTTCCCAAGACTGTAGCGTATACGTGTTTTCCTTAAAATCTTATACTGAGTTTCCATGTTTCCTTACTTATGTGATACTTTCCCTGATTATACTTGATTCCCTGTGATTCTAATTGCATTCGAGATTTCCTCAACTAATATTCAGAATTAAAATCATACTTTGCCTTATGAATATGCTATTAGTTTTACTTTCCTTAATTATGTGCAATGTACTTGGCCTTTATTGTATGCTACATGATTTTACTACCCCTATTATAGCAAAATCAGTTTATAGTTGATTCCTTTTCCTTATTTAACTCTGATTGAACTTGACTCCCTAATTAAAGGGAGTCCATGTCTTTAATTGATATTGATTGAGTACTGTTTCCATCGTTGTGCTAAACTAGTACTCCTTACCTTATTTTCTTTACTCGTTTTCAGCATTATAAATACTATACTCTCTTTGACACTAAGACACGAACACAAGACACAGAGCACTAATATTATTCTGAATTCTCTCTCGCTTTCATACACATCCTCGTTTGTCTCTCTTGCTGTTACTTGCAACTCAGTTGGCTGAAAGCCAAAATTGAGTGATTCTATTATTCTATTTCACTACTGCTCCACTGTTCTGTTGCATCTACACACTGCTTCTCTACTACTCTTCATTTTACTGCTCTTCACTTTGCATTCAATCTTGCATTCAAACTGGTATGTTTCTAGTTTAAGTTTATAGTACCCAAAACAACATGTTCCTGTTCGTATTTAGATTCCTGTTATTTCTCTCATGCTTCTACTTATGGTTCTACTGCTTGCCTTGCAATTAGCATGTTTACTTTATCTCTCTATGTTTAGCATGTCTACTTGTCTATGTGATTCCCCTTTTCCCCTTAGTCTAACGTGTCTATTGCTTTTCCTTATGTGATTCACCATGATTCTGCCTGACTTCTATGAAGCTAGCATACCTGTTCGTCTATGTGACTACTCTTCCTCTTATTTTAGCATGTCCAGTGTCCTCTTCTATGCTTTTCATCATGAGCCTGCCCTACCTTCTGATCCCTTAACGTTATAAGCATGCACATCATGTTTAGTTATTATGTAATTCTAATCTCGGACCTAATATGTGACTCTGTTTGACACTCCCTCAATTTACTACTGTTAGATTCTTGGCCTTAACATTTTGTGGTAATTCTGCTGTGATTGCTTAAACCCTGTAATACTATCCTAAGGACTATTTGTGTGCAAGTCTGCTTCTACTATGTGGCCTATTTTTCCCATGATTACCCTATCCTTGTTTGTGTTTGCTCCCTGAAATCTGCATGTTTTCTGAGTTGTGATTGTCCTGTGTCCTTCCTTTAAACCAGTTTTCATAAAACACATGTTGTTCTCTGAAATTATTTTCAAAACAGTTATTTCAAAGCTACTTTTCAAACCCAACTCCTTCAAGCTATGAGTACATTTCACTACTCTTAGTTGCTAAGTTCAGCCCCCTTCGTGTGAGCACTGCCTTGGGGACCATCTGAGTACCCATTGAACTCTGACACACAAGGTTAGAATTCCACACTGCACTTACTCATTTCTGGCTAGGGAACTTGGGTGTGAGCACTGCATGGGATCCCCTGAGATCTTTAGGAACTCTGACACAACTGGGTTACAAAAAGGTCATGGAATATGGCATGTTGGGACTTGGATACTTGGGCCTACTGTTAGGCTCCCTATAGTATAACTTCTTAATTTGCTTATTCACTTATGTAATCTATGCAATGCTGGTCTATAATAATTAATTGTAAAAACAACTCTGGGGGCTGGATAGTGAAATGGGAGGGGTTATGCATGCTTAGTATAATTATAGGTAGAGAACATGCTTATAAGATTTATTTTACCTATGTATGCAATAGTCACGTGTTTAGGAATACTTTCCATACATGCATTAGATACCATGCTTTAGGTCTATTTATTTCAGCATCTCATCACACTCATCATGTTTGTAGTAAAGGGCTGTTGTAATTGCTGCATCATCGTTGCAAATGCCTCACTTAGAAATTCCATTCATAATTAAATAACTATAAAAAAAAACGCTGTTATAAGGTTACTGCCTCTGCATGTTCACCACAGCCATCTCTAGACATCCTGTTCAGGTTAAATAACTACATTGACTGTCAATATGTGCATTAGAGATCATGCTACTTTAGGGCTTTAATTATCAGCATTTATGCCTAATACACGTGTTAAAAAAACATACTGCTTTTTCTAGGTTCAGTAACTTCACAAATTATGCTTTTGTATGAACTGTTTCGAGTCAAAAGGACGCGTCATAGGCAAATCTCGCTAAGATAAGGTTACTGAAAAGGTTTGTGCATTTAAAACAGCATGCATAGGTTTGCATACTCAACATCCTGCCTGCATTTAGATATCATGTTTCGTAGGACTTGCATCCATACTTGTTTGAATACTCATTTCTCTACCACGACTAAGTCTAAAGAGATTTCATCCTGACTATTCACTATTTTTTCTAAGATTAAAACAGGACAACGGGAGTATTGTTTTTACACGCCTAGGCAAGCCTTAGATATCAACATTTGTAAAATGGGACACTGTTTTCTCCGTGCACAACTTGTCTAATTGAAGATAAGAATTCGTAGTTTAAAACTGACCAGGTTACTTCTCCTAAAACTCAGTAATTAATCTGCCCTGCTATTGTATTCACATGTAGCCATCCTGTCTTAGGATCTGAAGTTAAAGACCTTACTTGTGTTTTAGTCGTGCTTATTATGTGTAAAATTTGTGGAGGAATATCTGAGCCTTGAATTTGCATCTATGTGTTTCCCATCTGTTTGCAGTCCTAACTGTTCTTGCCTGCCGCTTAGCATTTTGTCCTTTAAACCTAAGGGTTCAGCCTAGTACTTCCCCTTTTAGGAATAGTAGTCCTAGACTCTTCCAGGACTAATAGGATGTGACGGGTAATAGCACACAATAGAGTTCGTGACCAACACACGCGTTTTAGATACCTTTCTAGGGTGGGAAGGGTAGAATATTGATATGATGACCGGTGCGCTAATACCACATGTAGCTCTGCCTATCGGGTATTGCATTGATGTGATCCATATTACTTTAAACCTAGGACATCTTTTCTCAAATATTTACTTTTGATTTCTTTCAACTTTCTAATGAATTTCAATACTTGCTTGAAATCCCCTCTTATATGAGCCTTATTTGTTATTTGCTTACTGCCCGAATTCACAAAAAACCATTTGGTCGGGAACCACAGTTGTGGATCCTGAGGGGTGCCTAATACCTTCCCCTTGGGATAACTTCAAGCCCTTACCCAATCTCTGGTAACGCAAACAAGTCTAATGAGTTAACAAATCTAGGTGCCCTAACGCACCATAAAAATTGTTAGGTGGCGACTCTTCCTTTTAACCCTTTTAACCTTCAAAAGGAGTTGTCCGAAATGTCATAAACCCGATCTCTCCGCTTTAAGTTTGGGGAAAAAGGGGGCACGACAACATGGTGACTCTGCTGGGGATTACTTAGGCTTTTACCATTGCAAATTGTTTCGTGAATTTGGACCTTTTAATTCTGTTTAAATGTTTGCACCCTTTCCTCTTCCCTATTACATGCCGTTAATTTTTTATTTCATTTTAAGCATTTATTTAACATGAGCAAAACTAACATGTCTCTTTGTTTTCTTTTGAGATTGCTTTCAATCATAACTGCTGTATTTACCGCTTTTCCTTAACGTGCAAATATATGACTATTTGTTTAAATGCTTATTTATTACATATCATGCTCAACATTCATACTCCACTCGTGTCAAACAAAATACCATAGCAACGCTTACAATGAGTTGTTGCGCTATTCCTATATTTTTACCCCTTAAATTCGGAAAGGCGTATTTGGGGTAAAACTAGTCGATCAGCGGTGCAGTCGACAAATCTGTGCCTTCCCCCTTGAGTTGTCCTCTCAAGGGTACCAGTATAAAACCCCATAGAAACTTTACTCTGTTATACTGTTGCATGCATCATGGTCCACTTAGCCAGGTTAACGTGTTGTCCGCACAATAGACTTTAAATCATCCTTGTCCAGAGTCCACTGGGTTTCCCTGGAACCCAAACAGACACCCTCATTCTCTGTGCATTTATTTGGAGAATTGAATGCTTCCTGATAATTATTGGTGTTAAATAGTCGAGTCTGGTGGGGGTAAAGGGCCTAACTTTGTCTGTTTTGTAGAAAATGAGGCATGAAGTCCCCATATTCGGCACGGTCGCAAATATTCACCCTAGGCTGCTGAATTGGTGGGAAGACCTCAACTCTAGTGACAAAACTCTTGTCAGAAAGGAAATCTACCATCTCTTCTAGATATCCAGCCAAACAAAATGGTGATAGAGGCCGCTACTCTGTTTTGGGACTGTGATAGGTCCGTGTTCCATTTTGGGAATCTTGAAATAACACCTTCGTTAGAAGAGATAGGAGCATTGGCTGGTCTAGCTTGGGAATCTCCGGGGTTGCTGATGCTTGATAACCGCACGGGCAGGGGTTTCCTCAAAATGATGGGTTTGAAGAAGAATCCAGAATTTGGTGTGTCTGAAGGATTCATACATCCCTTTTGACTATTTATATGAAAGGTACGATCACAGCAAATTGTACCGCACCTACCAAGACGAGTTCGCCATCACCTCTTTGGGACATATCCATCGCCGAGTGTTCGTATTTATGGTGTGTTTTCTGGGTTTGATTGTATTCCCAATGAAGAAGGAAAGAATCCATACTAGGTTGGCCATGGTAACTAAGACGCTAATGGAAGGTATAGACGGGCAGGATTTCAACATTGTGCCCATGATCATTGCAAATATATATCGGGCCCTAGAAATGTGTCAGCGAGGAGCAAGGCATTTCGAAGGTTGCAACTTATTACTCCAACTTTGGCTCATAGAATATTTGCAAAAAGGTGAATACCGACAAGACATGCATTGAAAGATTTGGGATGACCATATCGCTTTTCATCACCCAAAGCGAATGAACTATATTCCTGACATGTTCACTCAGCCAGAGAATGCCGAAGGATGGGTTGAATTGTTTGGTATCTTAATCGAGGATCAGGTTCAATGGATGTTCAAGTGGTTTCCGAAAGACGAGTTCATCATTCGGTCCCGGGATGCTTCATTTCTGATACTGATTGGTCTAAGGGGGACATACCCTTACGTCCCTCTGCGAGTTATGAGGCAAGCAGGTAGAAGGTAGGTTATACCTAGGGTTGAGAAAATAAGCCATCTTCGAGCAGACTTTCAAAATGATGATAGCCCTCACAAGTGCCAAGCTCAGCACCTATGGCACTGCAGGATTAGGCTCGAAAAGGACACCATTTAGCCAGACAGGTATCACGCTGATTTCACTCCTTTCTATCTTGGTTGGTTAGAAAAAGATCTGGGTGGTCAAATCGAGCCAGGGTTCGAGGTCACCGGGTCATAGACGAAAAGGCTGAAGCACAAGTCAAGTACAACCAACTGCGCAAAAGGATCCGTGAATGTGAGGACGATCACCACAAGATACAAGAGTCCAACAAAAGGTTGATCGATGAATAGAAGGGTATGGCTTTCAGCGCCAACCAGAGGTTGAGTTACTTGGAGCAAGGTATAGTTGAACTGGAGGAGAAATTCATCAAAAGGATCGAGACTTGCCAAAAGGCTGAGGGGGCTAAAGGGGGATACTTAGCCAGAACCTACCTACTGTTGGGACATCGCGAGTTGGGAAAGATGATCGAGGAAGCAAGAATGCCGAATCTTGGGAAGGTTCTTCTGGGACCAAATAGATAGGGGTGTCTTATTTTCCCTCATTAATGTAATAAGTCCTATGGCCATCGGTGCCTTTTATTTTTGCATAATTAGAGTCGTCTTAGAGATTTGTCTATTTTCTATCAATAAAATGAGGCATTTAGCACTTTAAGTTCTCCGAATCAATTTGTCGCTAGGCCTACCTAGGCACAAAGAGGTCCCCAAGTTAGGATACGCTTTACATTTTCGCATTATGTGTTTAATTTCTGCAATATTTTTATAATCCTCACTGACTTGGTTACCTTTGTGTTTTTATTTTCTTTATCATTCCCCTCCCCAAAGGTTAGTTCGTGCATTCTGGCATCATCCACCTACCGCACAAGATCCAAAGGGCCTCCACCTGCTCCTCCTCCCAGTCCTCCCAAAGGTAGAAACAAGAGCAAAAGTAAGATGGCAGAATCCAGCGGTATTAGGAAAGACAATACGGTTGAACATGTTGAGGCCACTGAAGGCCGGGGTATTCAGGTTTTGCATGAGAACATGTCACCATTGGAACAGAAATTGTTGAAGTTTCAAGAGGATCTCGACCAGGTCCGAAATTTGGCCAAACTGTCATTTTCCCTCAACATCCCTGACGTCAATCCCACACCACCACAGAATATCCAAAAACAACCAAATCACCCTGCACCTCACCAAACTCTCCCTGCACCATGCAACACTTGCCACAAAAACACTCCACCATCCATCCACGAACCTCAAAACCCCACGAAGGACCATTTCCATGCCTGCAACAATCCCATCTACGTGGAAATTGTGACCCACTCTATTCTGCCTATCTCACATACCTTCGAATCTGATAAAAAGGACTTACTTATCAAGAATCTGGCTGAGGAACTTAGAAAACTGACTAGCCGAGTTCAAGGTGTCGAGGGAGTCAAGGAAATTGAAGGCTTGAACTATGAAGATCTCTGTATACAACCTGACGTTGAACTACCCGAGGGGTACAAACCTCCAAAGTTCAAGATGTTTGATGGCACTGGCGATCCGAGAGTCCATCTGAGGACCTACTATGATAAGTTGGTTGGCGTAGGAAAAGACGAAAGGATCCGCATGAAGCTGTTCATGAGGAGTCTGAAGGGAGACGCACTGTCTTGGTACATCAGCCAAGACCCTAAGAAATGGTCGAACTGGGTAGGTATGGAAATAGACTTCATGGACAGGTTTAGATTCAATACAAAGAACGCACCAGATGTGTTCTACATCCAGAACTTGAAGAGGAAACCCACAGAAACAGAGGAAACCCCGTTGGAGGTCGGAAGTTGCCAAAGTCAGACCTGCTTTAGAAGAGGAACAGATGAACAAGTTCTTTTTCCGATCTCAGAACCCATAATATTATGAATGGCTAATGATGGTTGAAGGCCACAAGTTCTCCGACATTATCAAATTAAGGGAGCGAATTGAAAAAGGCATCAAGAACGGTATGGTTACAAATTTTGAAGCCTTGAAGGACACTAACAAAGCTTTGCAGTCCGGTGGTGTGTCTAAAAAGAGAGACGTGGGAGCCGTAATGGTTGCACAACAAGCCAAATCCCCACACAAATACCAAGTCTACCCAACACCTCCTTTCACATATCAGCCCACCTCAAACTACCAAGCACCCTCACCTTCATACTAACCTCCACCACCCACATATCAACCTAACTCACCTAGATATTCGCAACCCGCTCCCGTATACAATACCTATAATTCCAAACCACCTCACTATCAATCACCCCCTACCTGTCAAAACTTCCCTAGGCCTCCCCCTAACTTTGATCGTCTCCCTCCAAAACAATATACCGCCATAGCCGAGCCCATCGACCAGTTGTATGAAAAACGCAAACTACTGGTTACGTCACACCTGTCCCTGCTGCCACCCCCAAGAACCCTTCTCAGTGGGTTAACCCAAACAAATCTTGTTCATACCATTCCGGCATGAAAGGACACACCATCGAAGAATGCCGATCTCTGAAAGATAAGATACAGACCCTCATTGATAACAAGATTATTGTAGCAAAGGATCCCACTCCAAACTTCCGCTATAACCCTTTACCAGACCATAAGGGTAGAGGTATCCATATGATTGAAGTAGATGATGATTGGGATCCCGAGGGGTCAATCGGGTTGATCGCAGAAGGCGATGACCCGAAGAAACCCGCGGTCACTCTCAACCCGATCATAGTCCAGATTCATCCATATGAGAATGCCGAGGTATATATGTCTATCCCACTTGAGTTTGAAGCAGTGCCGCTTGCCAAGGCGAAGGCGCCAGTGCCAATTGAAGTTGAGTTTGTATCTCCAGTAAATGCACCAGCACCACTCGAGGTTGCAGTCTTGCCACCCCTAACATACACTCCAGTTGAAGTGAGAATGACCACGCCAATTCCAGTAGCAATGTCAACCACGCCACCTTTCTATTCAGATGCTATCCCTTGGGATTATACAGCTGATGCAAGAAGGAAAGTTAAAAACAGGTCTGAGGAAGCCATCGCAGCACAGGGTATGACGAGAACTGGTAGAGTCTATACCCCTGAACAACTGGTTGAGTCGAGCAAACAAGCCGCCAACCGTCCTCCCTTCATTGAAACAGGTTATGATGATCTTTGGAGGAAAATACAGGCTAAGGAGTATTCGGTCATCGACCAACTGAACAAGACATCAGCACAGATATCCATTCTTTCTTTGCTGCAGAATTCTGAGATGCACATAAGTGCTTTATTAAAAGTGTTGAGCGAAGCATACGTGCCGAACAACATCACCAGTGGAGAAATGGCCAACATGGTGGGCCAAGTACTGGAAATTCACAAAATTACTTTTCATGAAGACGAGTTACCACTTGAGGGATTGGGACATAACAAAGCATTGCACATCACCGTACAATGCGAAGATCATTTCATCACAAGGATCTTGATCGACGGAGGTTCCAGTCTTAACATTTGTCCGCTGATAACACTCAAGAGATTGGGTAAAGAGCTACACGAGATAAAAGAGGGAGAAATCAACGTAAAAGCCTTCGACGGGTCCCAAAGATCTACCATGGGGGAAATCAGTCTATGGTTACAGATGGGACCAACCTGGTTCGAAGTGGACTTCCAAGTAATAGATGTGCCGGCATCCTACAACTTGCTGTTAGGGCGACCCTGGATCCATGCTGCTGGGGCCGTCACATCAACACTACATCAGGCGGTGAAATTCGAGTGGAACCACCAAGAGGTAATCATCCACGACGATGTTAGTAACCCTATCTATAGTTGCCAGACTATCCTTGTGATTGATGGAAAGAGAAAACTGGGTGGAGGAACTTATCACCATATTAAGCGAGTCAACACCATTGACAAAGACAAATGGTGGGATAGCAAAATCGAGAGTATACTAAACTGGAATGGGTACGAGCCTGGCAAATGGCTCGGCAAGAACCTTCAAGGAATCTCCAAACCCATCAAAATCAAGAAACATGGTACTACTTTCGGTCTGGGATATGAGTACACATGGGAGGAATTCAACAGTTGGTCGCCACCTTGGCGCGGTGCTTACTACCCATTGGAGCAGCCGATACCGCATCTGGAGCAAACCTTCCAGCAGGCCAACATTACTTATGGGTCAGACGAAGAAAAAGCACTCGCTGCACTAAGGAATTTGTTACTAGAGGATGATGATATGGATTGTTTCGTTATTCTCGAGGAGGGGGAGGAAGGCCCTTCCATACAGGCAGTAAGCGAGGGAGCATATCTCAAGAGCTGGTCTATCAGGACCACCAGAGCCCGTCGAGCCTCGGGGTAGCAAGGCTAAAAACAAGCATTATTTACCATTTTATTTACTAAACAATTTACCTTTTCTGCATTTTTCAGTTCCCACAATAAGATCTTCAATGTTAAAAACAAGTTATTCAATTTATCAAAGCAATTTTCAATTTCTTTATGAATCCGATATTTATTGTCACCTTTTCTCTCATTACTTTATCTATACAGCATTACTATTACTTAACTTGATGAACCGATGACTGTGACGTGCAATGAGGCAACGCAACAAACGGACATTGATTCAGACGCAGACGATATACCCGACGAAATCGTTAAAGAAGTCAAAAACTTTGAAAATAGACCTAAGTCCAACTTGGATGAAACCGATATTGTCAACCTAGGAGACTCAGAAAACGTCAAGGAAACACGCAACAGTATCCATTTGTCACCGTCAGAGAAGAAAGAGTACACCGAGTTCCTAAAGCAGTATGAGGACATATTCGCCTGGTCATATGACGACATGGCTGGTCTATGTACGTCCATTGTGGCTCACAAATTGCCGACCAATCCGACATATCCACCGGTAAAGCAGAAGCTCAGAAAGTTCAAACCTGACATGAGTTTGAAAATCAAAGAAGAAGTTACCAAGCAGATCAACGCAGAGTGCTCCGGGTGGTTGAATACCCGACATGGTTAGCCAACATTGTACCTGTGTCGAAGAAAGACGGGAAGGTCAGAGTCTGTTTGGACTACCGGGATCTTAACCAGGCCAGTCCTAAAGATGACTTCCCCTTGCCAAACATACACATCCTAATTGATAATTGCGCCAAGCATGAGCTACAGTCCTTCGTAGATTGCTTCGCTGGATATCATCAAATTTGGATGGATGAGGAAGATGCTGAGAAACAGCGTTCATCACACCCTGAAGAGTGTACTGTAACAAGATGACGTCGTTCGGTTTAAAGAATGTAGGGGCCACCTACATGAGGTCCATGACTACCATATTCCACGACATGATTCACAAAGAGATCGAGGTGTATGTGGATGGTGTAATTATCAAATCAAAGAAAGATGTTGATCACATGGATGATTTAAGGAAGTTCTTCAACAGGTTGAGAAAATATAATCTGAAGCTGAACCCCGCAAAGTGTGCATTCGAGGTTCCTGCTGGAAAGTTGCTGGGATTCATCGTGAGCCGCCGGGGAATAGAATTGGATCCGTCAAAGG
This sequence comes from Nicotiana undulata, assembly GCA_005239495.1. Classification (NCBI taxonomy): domain Eukaryota; kingdom Viridiplantae; phylum Streptophyta; class Magnoliopsida; order Solanales; family Solanaceae; genus Nicotiana; species Nicotiana undulata. Next base: position 5,836 of record MDKH01187220.1, on the reverse strand, counting down.
TCAAATCCATTCAAGAACTACCACCGCCAAGAAAGAAGAAAGATGTTATGAGCTTCTTGAGAAGGCTCAATTACATCAGCCGATTCATAGCACACTATACAGTCATCTGTGAGCCGATCTTCAAAATGTTAAAGGACGCTGCGACTAAGTGGACCGGGGATTGCCAGAAAGCTTTTGACAGAATCAAGGAGTATCTATCCACACCGCCAATCTTGGTACCACCTGAGCCAGGTAGGCCCCTGCTACTCTACCTTGCTGTACTAGATGGAGCTTTCGGTTGCGTTCTGGGGCAACATGACGAAACAGGAAGGAAGGAACAAGCTTTTTATTATCTCAGCAAGAAGTTAACTCCATATGAGGCTCAATATTCTTTGCTGGAATGCACTTGCTGTGCTTTGACTTGGTCGTTCAGAAGTTAAGACACTACTTCTATGTCTACACAACATATCTCATATCAAGGATGGATCCATTGAAATACATCTTTCAGAAACCCATGCCTACTGGCAAGCTAGCCAAGTGGCAAATTCTGTTGAGTGAGTACGACATCATTTATGTGACTCAAAAAGCGGTCAAGGGACAGGCATTAGCAGACCATCTTGCTGAGAATCCAGTGGACAAAGAATACGAAACCTTGAAAACGTATTTTCCTGACAAACAAGTATCATTCGTAGGAGAAGACATTGCCTAGTTCTACGATGGTTGGAGGATGTTCTTTGATGGTGCAGAAAACTTTAAAGGAGTCGGTATCGGAGCAGTCTTAATATCAGAAATATGTCAGTATTATCTAGCATCCGCCAAACTCAGGTTTCCTTGCACCAACAACATGGCTGAATATGAGGCATGCATCTTGGGGCTCAACATGGCCATCGACATGAACATCCAGGAGTTGTTAGTGATTGGTGACTCAGAACTTATTGGTACATTAAGTACAAGGAGAATGGGCAACCAAAAATTCCAAGATACTACCCTATCTACATCACGTTCAGGAGTTGAGAAAGAGTTTCACAAAGATAGAGTTCCGGCATGTCCCCAGAAACCAGAATGAGTTCGCCGATGCTCTGGCTACCTTGTCATCTATGATTCAGCATCCAGAAAAAACTTTCATTGACCCCATTCCAGTGAAAATTCACAATCAGGCGGCCTACTGTGCCCATGTCGAAGAAGAAGCAGACGAAAATCCTTGGTTTCATGACATCAAGGAATATTTGGCAAAAGGAGAATACCCAGAGCTTGCAAACGCCACTCAGAAGCGCACACTTCGGAGATTGTCTAACAATTTCTTTCACACCGGAGGAATATTGTATTGGAGGACTCCTGATTTGGGGTTGTTAAGATGCGTCGACGCAAAGGAAGCATCAAAATTATTGAAAGAAATTCATGCTGGGACCTGCGGTCCACATATGAACGGGTTTGTATTAGCAAAGAAGATACTCCGAGCTTGTTACTTCTGGATGACCATAGAAACAGATTGCATCCAGTACGTTCGGAAATGCCACCACTATCAGATACATGGAGACATGAGAAGGGTACCTCCGAGTGAGCTTAAAGCAACAAGTTCACCATGGTCGTTCGCCGCCTGGGGCATGGACGTTATTGGACCAATCGAGCCTGCTGCCTCCAACGGACACAGGTTTATTCTGGTTGCCATTGATTACTTTACTAAATGGGTCGAAGCAGCCTCCTACAAAGCATTCACCAAGAAAGTCGTGGTCGACTTTGTCCGCGACCCCATTGTTTGTCGGTTCGGAGTTCCAGAATCAATCATCACCGACAATGGTTCTAATCTCAACCGTGACTTGATGAAAGCCATGTGTGAAACATTCAAGATCAAACATAAGAACTCCACAGCTTACAGACCTCAGATGAATGGAGCTGTAGAAGCCGCTAACAAAAACATCAAGAAGATATTAAGGAAGATGATAGAAAGGCACAAGCAGTGGCATGAGAAGTTATCATTCGCCTTATTGGGATATCGCACCACAGTCCGCACATCAACCGGGGCAACTCCCTATATGCTGGTCTACGGTACAGAGGCTGTTATTCCTATCGAAGTTTAGATTCCATCTCTGAGAATTATACAAGAAGCTGAGCTCAGCGATGCAGAATGGGTAAGGAACCGTTATGAGCAACTAGCCCTCATAGACGGGAAGAGAATGAACGCGGTTTGTCACGGTCAACTATATCAAAACAGAATGACTAGAGCCTTCAACAAGAAAGTCAAGACAAGACGATTCACACCGGGGCAACTGGTGCTAAAGAAAATCTTTCCACATCAAGAAGAAACCAAAGGGAAGTTCTCTCCCAAATGGCAGGGCCCGTACATGGTTCACAGAGTACTGACAGAAGGAGCACTTATACTTGCAGAAATGGATGGAGAAGTCAGGCCAAAACCAATCAACTTAGATGCAATCAAGCGCTACTATGTGTAATTCCTTATGCTTTGGTCAACAATGTAAATTAAACTACGCCTGACCTAATTCCCGTTTAAGGGGGGATACGTAGGAAACCCTATGGGTTTGGTCACAATTCAATAAAAATTTCTCTTTCCCCCACGAATGGAAATTGGGCCAGAATTTTGAGGGAAGCAAGTTCAGCCGATCACCGCACGAGAAACAGTCAGAAGTTTCCACCCATTAAACTGGGGCAGAATTTTGAGGAGGACCCTCGAATTTCTGAGGAATGAGAGGTTGCAACGTCTCGGACCGCGTCCCGGTCGTCAGTTCATCTAAAGAAAAACTATTTTCGATCATACGCTTATATAATCTTTATAAAATCACGCATATTTATTTTGTCGAAACAACTTGTTTAGCAAACACTACCCCTATGATACAATAAATGATATCACCATGATCAAGCAGACAAGTCAAGCAAAGCCAACGGGGATACGAACTAACCTTCCCCTTATAGAACTCACGAGTTTTCTTTGGATGCAGGCACAACGCTTAAGAAGGGCCCCCGAAACATATTATCCTCCCAAAGGACGTACATTGCTCAAAGACACACTTCTCAAACTCGTCGCACACGCCGACATTTGTTATCATCACAAACGACACTTCAGCCGCAATTCATCACCAGCTAAGAACTCCTATTTGCATTTTATTTCCTGCATTGCATAAGGCTACCATTCTGCCTTCCGAGACTAAACGCTGTCTCCATCTGCATTTTATCTTCTGCATAAGGCTACCATTCTGCCTTCCGAGACTAAACGCTGTCTCCATCTGCATTTTATCTTCTGCATAAGGCTACCATTCTGCCTTCCGAGGTTTAACGCTACCTCCATCCGCATTTATTTCTTGCATAAGGCTACCATTCTGCCTTCAGAGGTTAAACGCTACCTCCGTCTGCATTTATTTCTTGCATAAGGCTACCATTCTGCCTTCCGAGGTTAAACGCTACCTCCGTTTTACTTTTCAAAGCAACTATTGTCCCTACCAGTATCTACCTCATTTCCTTTCGGGATAAGCTCTGCCCTTTTAATTCACAATACTAAGCTCTGTCTTGTTAGCATTATACTATTGCATTTCTCATGTGCTGAAATATCGCCAACCTGTCCAAAGGCGTCATCATTCGGAGGCACCATTTTCATGGCCCGAGAACATCATTGCATGGCCCGAGGATCTCTTTTATCAGCTTGCATATCATTATTCAAAGGCATCATAGTTCGGAGGCACCATCTTCATGGCCCGAGAACATCATTGCATGGCCCGAGGATCTCTTTTATCAGCTTGCATATCATTATTCAAAGGCATCATAGTTCGGAGGCACCATTCTCATGGCCCGAGAACATCATTGCATGGCCCGAGGATCTCTTTTATCAGCTTGCATATCATTATTCAAAGGCATCATAGTTCGGAGGCACCATCTTCATGGCCCGAGAACATCATTGCATGGCCCGAGGATCTCTTTTATCAGCTTGCATATCATTATTCAAAGGCATCATAGTTCGGAGGCACCATTCTCATGGCCCGAGAACATCATTGCATGGCCCGAGGATCTCTTTTATCAGCTTGCATATCATTATTCAAAGGCATCATAGTTCGGAGGCACCATTTTCATGGCCCGAGAACATCATTGCATGGCCCGAGGATCTCTTTTATCAGCTTGCATATCATTATTCAAAGGCATCATAGTTCGGAGGCACCATTCTCATGGCCCGAGAACATCATTGCATGGCCCGAGGATCTCTTTTATCAGCTTGCATATCATTATTCAAAGGCATCATAGTTCGGAGGCACCATTTTCATGGCCCGAGAACATCATTGCATGGCCCGAGGATCTCTTTTATCAGCTTGCATATCATTATTCAAAGGCATCATAGTTCGGAGGCACCATTCTCATGGCCCGAGAACATCATTGCATGGCCCGAGGATCTCTTTTATCAGCTTGCATATCATTATTCAAAGGCATCATAGTTCGGAGGCACCATCCTCATGGCCCGAGAACATGATTTCATAGCCAGCGAATACTGCATCAAGCGATTCATGGCCCAGGACTTCATGGTCTAAGGACGTCATCCTCCACCGTCCAAAGACAACATTCATAGTCCAACGGGAATCTGCATCATGTTTAAATTATGCACAATATATTCTTGTTATTCATTTTCAGGAAATCCGTCTAGGAACAGCCAGCCAGGCAAGAGAGGACCGCTCCAGTTCTCCCGACTACCCCGTAAACCATTTTTGCTCACCTTGCTTTGCGCCTTGCGTCCTTCCTTATAAAACGTCACCGGTATACTTCGCCGGTGATTCCTGAACTACATACGACCTGATTTCTGTAAAACTAGGGATATGTAGGCAGCTCAGAAGCCAGGGTGCGACCCAAAACTTTCATGCTATTTCCACTCGTTCAAAATTGGCCATCATATCTTTACCCGACAACTCTTTCATCCTTCACGGGTAAAGTGGGGCAGTTGTTGATACCCAATTTTTCCTCAAATTATTTTCAAACTTGCATATATACCTTTAAAATCACTTTTTATGATAATTGGTATTTTCCATAATTTTACCAATTTAGTTTTTCTATTTATCTAGTATTCTATATTCAATAATTACTCATAAGTTACATTACAAATGATTTCAAAATGTTTCTATAATTTTACCAATTTAGTTTTTCTATTTATCTAGTATTCTATATTCAATAATTACTCATAAGTTACATTACAAATGATTTCAAAATGTTTCTTACTCAATGTGAGAATACACGGGAAAATATTTTTATTCACTTAATACAATGATACAATGAGCCCTATATATAGATAATACATGTCCTATTCCTAATACATATAGGATTAGGGTTTAAGGCTATTTACTCCTATTTGACTACTAAACTAACACTCCCCCTCAAGCTGGTGCATATAAATCAAATGTACCAAGCTTGTTACATATATAACTAATACGAGGGACAGTGAGGGACTTGGTGAAAATATCAGCAAGCTGATCATTCGACTTCACAAATCTTGTAGCAATATCTCTTGAGATTATCTTCTCTCTGATGAAGTGACAATCAATCTCAATGTGTTTGGTCCTCTCATGGAACACCGGATTTGATGCAATATGAAGGGCAGCTTGATTATCGCACACAAGTTCCATCTGGCTCATGTCACCAAATTTTAACTCCCTGAGGAATTGTTTGATCCAAATTAGCTCACATGTTGCCATGGCCATTGCTCGATATTCTGCTTCTGCACTAGACCGAGCAACTACATTTTGTTTCTTGCTCTTCCAAGACACCAAATTGCCTCTAACTAAAACACAATATCCAGACGTAGAACGTTTGTCAGAAGGTGATCCTGCCCAGTCAGCATCTGAGTAACCAACGATCTGCTCATGACCTCGAT
>ML272533.1:22468-83880 GCA_005239495.1 Nicotiana undulata | reverse complement strand
TTTCGGGGTTGTATATATTTGGCCTAGTTGTGGCTCAGCTTGTATCTACGGCCTTACCTCCTAACGCTGTTATATTCCGCATTATATTTGTTATAAATTGTAAATAACTGGAATATCTTGTTCTGGGGTAGTATCTCCTAAGGATTCATATGTTGTCTTGCCTAACCTCGCCGTTAGGTTCCATCACGACCTGAACCGGGTTTTGGGTCGTGACACGCATGTCCTCCTTGGACTCCCAAGTCGCCTCATCGACTGGTTGGCCCCTCCACTGGACCTTTACGGCAGAAATTCTCTTAGACATCAACTGGCGGTCCTGCCTATCAATAATAGCAATTGGCTCCTCCCCGAAGCCCCACTTCTCATCTAACTGAATAGTGCTGAAATCAATCACGTGAGAGAAATCGGCATGATATCTCTAGAGGATGGATACGTGAAAAACCGGATAAACTCCTGATAAGGCGGGAGGTAAAGAGAGCTCATAGGCAACCTCCCTGACTCGCCTCAACACCTCGAAAGGGCCTATAAACCTGGGGCTCAGCTTGCCCTTCTTCCCGAATCTCATAATGCCCTTCATCGGCCCTTCAACATAACCTTATCTCCCTCCATAAATGCTACATCACGCACCCGCTGATTTGCGTAACTCTTATGCCTGGACTGAGCTGTGCAAAGTCTCTCCTGAATAATCTTCACCCTATCCAAAGCATCTCTCACCAGATCTAGGCCATATAACTTGGCCTCGCCAAGCTCAAACCACCCGATAGGGGAACGACATCGCCGACCGTATAAAGCCTCGAATGGAGCCATCTAGATGCTGGACTGATAACTGTTATTGTATGCAAACTCCGCCAAAGGCAAGAATTGGTCCCACTGACCGCCAAAATCAATCACACAAGCCTTGAGCATATCCTCCAAAATCTGAACTGTACGCTCCGACTGACCATCAGTCTGAGGGTGAAATGCTGAGCTGAGATCTATCTGAGTGCCCATCTCACTTTGCAATGCTCTCTAGAAGTGCGAGGTGAACTGAGGACCTCGATCTGATATAATGGACACCGGCACCCCGTGCAACCGGACTATCTCCCGAATATAAATCTGGGCCAGCCTCTCTGTAGTATAAGTAGTAGCCACAGGAATAAAATGCGCCGATTTGGTCAATCTATCCACAATGAACCAAACCGCGCCAACCTTCCGCAAAGTCCGAGGTAACCAAATCATGAAGTTCATAGTGATGCGCTCCCATTTCCACTCAGGAATGGGCATCTGCTGAAACAAGCCTCTTGGCCTCTGGTGCTCGTACTTGACCTGCTCACAATTGAGACACCTAGCCACATACTGCATTATATCCTTCTCCATCCGCCTCCACCAGTAGTGCAGCTTCAAATCACGGTACATCTTCGTCGCACCCAGATGAACAGAATACCGAGAACTGTGGGCCTCTTCTAGAATTCTCTTCCTCAGGCCATTAATATTAGGAACACATATACGGCCCTGGAGCCTCAAAACACCATCCTCGCCCAAAGTAACCTCCTTGGCCCTGCCCTGGACCACCGTATCCTGAAGCTCTGCAAGGCATGGATCATCAAACTGTTGAGCCTTAATCTCCCCCAACAATGAAGACTGAGCAACTACATGAGCCAAAACTCGACGAGGATCCGAAAGGTCCAACCTCACAAGGCGATTGGCCAAGGACTGAATGTCCAAGGCTAAAGGTATCTCCTCAGCTGCAATGTAGGCCAAGGTACCCATACTCTCTGCCCTCCTGCTCAAAGCATCTGCTACTACGTTCGCCTTGCCCGGGTGATACAAAATAGTGAGATCATAGTCTTTTAACAACTCAAGCCATCTCCGCTGCCTCAAATTAAGATCCCTCTGCTTGAATAAGTGCTACAAACTACGGTGATCAATGTAGACCTCACATGACACACCATACAAATAATGCCGCCAAATCTTCAAAGCATGAACAATCGCCGCCAACTCTAAGTCGTGCAAAGAATAATTCTTTTCATGAATCTTCAGTTGGCGCGAAGCATAAGCAATAACCCTGCCATCCTGCATCAACACACATCCCAACCCGATGCGTGAAGCGTCGCAATACACGGTATACATCCCAGAACCGGAAGGCAATGACAGAACTGGTGCTGAGGTCAAAGCTGACTTGAGCTTCTGAAAGCTCACCTCACACTCGCCTCACACAATTTTCTTTAAAAATTCATTTCTCGGACTTGGGTCCTCGGAATTCGATTCCGGGCATATGCCCAAGTCCCATATTTTCCTACGGACCTCCCAGGACCGCCAGATCACGGGTCCGGGTCTGTTTACCAAAAATGTTGACCAAAGTCAACTTTATTTAATTAATTATCATAAATTCAACTCTTTATCAAGTTTCCACATAAAGGCTTCCCGTCTACGCGCCCGGGCTGAGCACGCACATTGAGGTGAGATTAACGGAGGTTGTCGGGGACTCGAAACATAGTCATAATTAAATTTACATAAGATGACCTTTTGGGTCATCACATCGGGGCTCTAAACCAAACATGCACGCAAGTCTAAAAGCATCATACGGATTTATTCGTGTGATCAAATCATGAAACTAACATGTAAAACTATGAATTTAACCTCAAAACTGATCATTTTTCTCAAAAACACTTAACTTTCACTATTTCTCAACCGGACGTCCGAATCACGTCAAATAAAACTCTGATTCTCACCGAATTTCACAAGTAGTATGCAAATACTATAACAAATATGTACCGGATTCCGAATCCAAAATACAGGCCCGATACTAGTGGTTTCAAACATTAATTATTTTATTTATTTCATTAATATTTCAGCAAAACAATTTCTTCAAAAATTGATTTCTAAGGCCTGGGACCTCGTAATTCAATTCCGGGAATACGCCCAAGTCCCATATTTTACTGCAGACCTCCCGGGATCGTCGAAACACAGATTCGAGTGCGTTTACTCAAAATGTTGACTCAAGTCAACTAAAACCAAATTTTTAATTCTAAAAATTATTATTTCTTATATTTTAACATAAAAGCTTTCCGATTTCACGATCGGAGTGTGCATGCAAATCGAGGTAGTTAAAATTAATGTTTTTATGTATAATAAGCCTATAACGGAGTCTAAATTCATAAAATTACCCCTTGGGTCATCCCAATCTCCACCTCTAAAACAAATGTTTGTCCTCGAATGGACATAGAAGATTACCTGAATTTGGAAACAGGTGTGGATATTTACTCTGCATGTCCGACTCGGACTCTGTAATGACCCGGTCTGTCGTCACGTAGAACCCGCATTATAATTGTTGTTATGGACTTGTTATAGATTGGTTATACTGTTATTGATGTGTTAGAGTTGGTAGGCTTGAAATCAGAATGGTTGTAGGGAGAGTTTAGGCATTCAGCTTTTAAAAAAATAGCCTTAAAATGGGAAAAGCCAACTAAGAGTTGACTTATTGGTAAACGACCTCGGAATGGTGATTTTATGGTTCGAATAGCTTCGTTAGGTGATTTGGGACTTAGGAGTGTGTTCGGAATATTTTTGTCATGTCCAGTGTAGAATTAGGCTTGAATTGGCGAAAGTTAGTTTTGGCGATTTTCGGTCGGCAGTGGAAAATAGGCTATCGGGATCGAAATGGAATTCCGACAGTTGGAGCAGGTTCGTAATGTCATTTAGGATGTGTCTGCAAATTTTTAGGTCAATCGGAGTTGTTTTGGGTAGTTTTCGATGAGGTTTTGGAGTTTTGATGTTGTTTTTGATGTTTCAAAGGGTCGACTAAGTTTGAATGATCATATATGATGCGTTGGTATGTTTGATTGGGGTCCCGAGGGGCTCGGGCTTGATTTCGGGTGGCGAACGAGGAATTTGGACTTGGCAAAATGTAGCTTTAGCTGCTGTTCTTATGTTTTTGCACCTGCAGGAGGGGAGCCGCAGGTGCGGTCCCGCAGGAGTGGACTTGGCTCCGCAGGTGCGAGAATGGGCTCGGTTGAGGAGTTTCGCAGGTGCGAGGAAATTGTTGCACCTGCGAGGTCGCAGGTGCGGAAGAAGGATCGCAGGTGCGGATTTGGGTGGTCCCAGATGAGACCGCAGGTGCGGAAGGATCATCGCACCTGTGAAGCAGCAGGTGCGAGAAATGGGTCGCAGGTGCGAAATCACTGTGCAGTAAGTATAAAAACCAGCCTTCACGAATTGTAACCATTTTTCTCAATATTTTATCCGGGTTTGAAGCTTTTGAATGGTTTTTGAAGAGGGAATTCGATAGTTCTTCATGGAAGTAAGATTTTTGGACTCTAAACTCGTTAATACATGATTAAAGGTCAGATTAATGGTGGAAAAATTTGGGAAACAATCAGTGGAAAAGGGGTAGTTAGGGCTTGGGATTAAGAGGATTTAGAATGAGGATTTGAGGGGTCATTTCGACTCCGATTTCGGTGTTCTTGGTATGTATAGACTCGTGGGAGGATGAGGATTCTTGTACTATAAATTTTATCGAATTCCGAGACGTGGTCCCCGGGGCCGGGTTTGATCAATTTCGGGATTTTTGAGTATTTTTGATAGATTTTGATTAGGATTCACCTCTTAGCATATAATAATGATGTACACTTGATTGTTGGTAGATTTGGAATGCTCGGAGGTCAAATTTCAAGGCAAGGGCATTGCGAAGTAGTGTTTAAGCCGGTTTTGAGGTAAGTAACGTCTTCAACCTTGGAACTGAGGGTTCGAAACCCCAAATTATTTGCTAATTGATGTTAATTAAGGTGACACACTTGCCAAGTGACGGGCATGCAGGCGTTCACCGAATGTTTGTGGCCTGGCTCATCCCATGGTATTATCTAATGGTTAGTTCACACTGATACTTGTACTGCGAAGGCGGAGATTTCCTTGAACATATTGGAAATCATGATAAGTGTAATTGCTAAGGCTGCATGCCAATGTGTTTAGAATGAAACGGTCAATTGTTGTTGTCTTTATCTGTAGTTATTTACTACCATGCACTCAGTCCTATTGTAGCATACATCTTAATGCTTCAGTCTCAGCATTTGTTAATTATATTGCATTATTATTGTTTGGGCTGAATTATACATATTTGAGAGCATTGTGAGTGAGACTTGAAAGTATTGATTGAGTGAGACCTAGAGCCGGATTTTTGAGATGGTTATGAGATCGGACTGCACACTGCAGCGATCCTTGAATCATACCTTCGTTGGTTTGATATAGCGCTTGGGCTTATAGGAGCCCCTCCGGAGTCTTTACACCCCCAGTGAGCGCACATATATTGAGGGATGGATCTTCCCCAGACATGGATCTTGTCCGAGTGATATGTTCTGGAGATGGATCTTCCCCGTGGTGTCTTGTTCCGGAGATGGATCTTCTCCATGGGGCTAGATTGGCCTATCTTTTCCTCAGTACCGAGTGACCATGTCACTACGTTTATCCATATTCTGGGATGGATTTTCCCTGGGCCTGATGGCCAATTCGAGTACTGAGTGGACTTCCTTATGAGAGTGGATATTATATACATAGCATTCCTGATTTTACACGAACACATGCAAGTTTACAGACATAACTCGGTGGAATTCGCTTATTTTCTACTATATGACTGTCATGTTCAAACTATATGTTGTTGTTCAAATTATTGGAGGTTTAGTCTGTCACTACCTCTCAGCCCATATGTTATTTTCGTTACTTATTGAGTTGGTGTACTCACGTTATACCCTGCACCTTGTGTGCAGATCCAGGTGCATTGAGATCCAACTCTGGTCAGTGAGTCGCAGCAGTTTCATTGGAGTTGACGAGGTAGCAGCTGGCGACCGCGATCTCGTCATCTCTTTCTTTTCTACTTGTCGTATTTATTTTCAGACTATGTTGGTCATTTCTTTTGGGTTTTGTTTATGTATTAGTAGCTCATGACTGCGTGACACCGGATCCGAGGCTGTAGTATTTAAATTTTATTTTCCTTCCTTAAATTGTTTCCAAATTATGAAATTCCACTATTAATGATTTGGATTTATAAAAAATGAGCATTTTCTCCAATAACTGAACCTAGAACCGTTATAGTTAGGTGGCTGGACTGATTCCATGACAGGCGCCATCACGACTTCAAAATTGGGTCGTGACAAGTTGGTATCAGAGCTCTAGGTTGAATAGGTCTCACCAGTCATGAGCAGGTTTAGTAGAGTCTTGCGGATCAGTACGGAGACGCCTGTACTTATCTTCGAGAGACTACAAAACCCTTAGGAAAATTCCACATCTTTGAATTCGGTCGTGCGACTTTGTTGAACTCTGGAACTAAACTTTTGTTGTTTTCGTTCTCTCACAGATGGTGAGGACTCGTGCTACCGGTAGTGGTGATCAGACACTAGCAGGACCAGCTAGAGGTCGAGGCCGTGGTAGAGGGAGGGGTGCAGCCTGCACCGCAGCCAAGGCAGCACCTGTGGACCCTCCCGTTGCTCAGGATCAGGTCCCCGCAGCTGAGATTCCAGTGGGGTAGGCTCAGGCACCAGCAGTGCCCATTGGGATTCCGGGGCTTCAGGTGACCCTATCTTAGATTTTGACGGTGTCCACCAGCTTGGCACATGCCATTGCGATGTCCACTATCGCTACTACTTCTCAGGTCGGGGGAGGCATTCAGACTCCAGCTACCCGGACACCTGAGCAGGTCACCCAGGGACTTCAGACACCTGGGGCAGTCCCAGCACAACCGATTGCTCCAGTACAGGATTATGTGGTTCCAGCCTTAGCTGATGATGAGCAGCGTAGGTTGGAGAGATTCAGCAGTCTCCAGCCTCCTACTTTTAGTGGTACTGAGGGCGAGGACGCCTAGGCCTTCTTGGACAAGTGTCAGAGGATACTACGGACAGTAGGGATACTAGAGGCCAGCGGAGTTCCATTTACTACTTTCCAGTTCTCAGGAGCTGCACTTGCTTGGTGGGAGGCCTATGAGAGGCGTAGACTCACTGATGCAGCGCCCCTTACATGGCACCAGTTCTCCATTCTCTTTTTGGAGAATTATATACCACAGTCTCGCAGGGAGGAGCTGCGCAGAGAGTTCGAGCAATTGCGTCAGGGAGACATGACCGTGATGCAGTACGAGATGAGGTTCTCTGAGTTAGCCCGTCATGCCATCTGGCTAGTTCCCAAAGACCGAGAAACGATCCGGAGATTTGTTGGGGGTCTTACTTATCAGTTACGGATCTTTCTGGCCAGGGAGAGGGTATCTGGGGCTTCTTTTGAGGAGGTAGCTGACATAGCCTGGGAGATTGAGTCAGTGAGCCTCCAAGAGCGTGTTTAGAGGGAGGCCAAGAGGCCTCGGGGATCTAGTAGTTATGGTGGTGGTCACTCGGGAGGTCAGTCTCAATATAGCAGAGGTCGTCCATTCAGACCTCCTAAGCCAGCTCGCCCAGTTTACAATGGTACTACATCTAGACACGTCCCTCGTAGTTCTCATCTAGGACGTTCATCATTCAGTGCACTTCCAGCCCAGAACTCATCCCGGCCACAGTCAGTTCGGGGTTCTTTAGCACATGGCTCTTCTAGCAGCTACTCTGGTTCCAGGGGTTCCCTTCAGTCCCCACCGCCTTTTGCTGAGAGGGTTTGTTTCGAGTGTGGGGATCCAGGGCACATCAAGAGGTATTGTCCCCGCCTTTATGGTAGTTCCTATCAGTAGAGGAGCCAGCCTCCAGCTTCAGCACCAGTTTCTACACCACCCGCTCATGCAGCCAGGGGTGGAGGCCAGTCAGTCAGAGGCTGCCCCAGGTGGGGGACAGGCCCGTTTCTATGTTTTTAGACTGAAACGGTCAATTGTTGTTGTCTCTATCTGTAGTTATTTACTACCATGCACTCAGTCCTGTTGTAGCATACATCTTAATGCTTCAGTCTCAGCATTTGTTAATTATATTGCATTATTATTGTTTGGGTTGAATTATACATATTTGAGAGCATTGTGAGTGAGACTTGAAAGTATTGACTGAGTGAGGCCTAGAGCCAGATTTTTGAGACGATTATGAGATCGTACTGCACACCACAGCGATCGTTGAATCATACCTTCGTTGGTTTGATATAGCGCTTGGGCTTATAGGAGCCCCTCCTAAGTCTTTACACCCCCAGTGAGCGCACATATATTGAGGGATGGATCTTCCCTAGACATGGATCTTGTCCGAGTGATATGTTTCGGAGATGGATCTTCTCCGTGGTGTCTTTTTCCGGAGATGGATCTTCTCCGTGGGGCTGGATTGGCCTATCTTTTCCTCAGTACTGAGTGACCATGTCACTATGTTTATCCATATTCTGGGATGGATTTTCCCTGGTCCTGATGGCCAATTCGAGTACTAAGTGGACTTCCTTATGAGAGTGGATATTGCATACATAGCATTCCTGATTTTACATGAACACATGCAAGTTTACAGACATAACTCAGTGAAATTCGCTTATTTTCTACTATATGACTGTCATGTTCAAACTATATGTTGTTGTTCAAATTATCGGAGGTTTAGTCTGTCACTACCTCTCAGCCCATAGGTTGTTTTCGTTATTTATTGAGTTGGTGTCCTCGCGTTATACCCTACACCTTGTGTGCAGATCCAGGTGCATTGAGATCCAGCTGTGGTCAGTGAGTCGCAGCATTTTTATTGGAGTTGACGAGGTAGAAGTTGGCGACCGTAATCTCGTCATCTCTTTCTTTTCTACCTGTCATATTTATTTTCAGACTGTTGGTCATTTCTTTTGGATTTTGTTTATGTATTAGTAGCTCATGACTGCGTGACACCGGATCCGAGGCAGTAGTATTTAAATTTTGTTTTCCTTACTTAAATTGTTTCCAAATTATGAAATTCCACTATTAATGATTTGGATTTATAAAAAATGAGCATTTTCTCCAATAACTGAACCTAGAACCGTTATAGTTAGGTGGTTGGCCTGATTCTACGACAGGCGCCATCACGACTCTGAAATTGGGTCGTGACAGACTCCCAAGTAGTTGCCTCAACGGGCTGGCCTCTCAACTGCACTCGAACTGAAGGATAACTCTCATACCTCAACTGACGAACATGCCGGTCTAAAATAGCTACCGGCTCCTTCTCATAAGTCATATCTTTGTCCAATTTGACATAACTGAAATCTAACACGTGGGACGGATCACCATAACGGCGAACAATCTCTCGAATATATAACTCAGCCAACCTCTCTGAAGTATAAGTACTCGCCACAGGAATGAAGTGTGCTGATTTATTCAGCTTATCCACAATAACCCAAACTACGTCAAATTTCCCGAGTCCGTGGGAGCCCAACAACGAAGTCCATAGTGATACGCTCTCACTTCCACTCAGGAATCTCTATCTGTTGTAGCAAACCACCAGGTCTCTGATGTTCATACTTTACCTACTGACAATTTAAGCAACGAGCCACATACGCCACAATGTTCTTTTTCATCCTTCTCCACCAATAATGCTGCCTCAAATCTTGGTACATTTTAGCTGCCCCTGAGTGAACGGAATACTTAGAACTGTGAGCCTCCTAAAGGATCAACTCACGAAGTCCATCAACATTTGGCACACATAACCAACCATGTATCCTCAAAACACCATCATCTCCAACTATAACCTTCTTGGCATCACCGTGCCGAACTGTGTCCCTAAGAACAGCCAAATGTGGGTCACCATCATGCCGCTTCCCGATATGCTCGATTAGAGAAGACCGAGCGATTGTACGAACTAGAACACTACTGGGGGAAATATCCAACCTCACGAACTGATTAGCCAACGTCTGAATGTTTGAAGCTAACGGCCTCTCACCAACTGGAATATACCCAAGGCTGCCCATACTCACCGCCTCTATTTTCTTAATAGTTGTTCATAGCCAATTACGGAATTATCAACAACTTCACGTTAACAATAACCCCCTTTCAACCTTCACAATACTGATGACGAGGTGAGATTCATGAAGACCTCATAATTATATACCCGACTTAAAGTGTATCATTTAATTCCACATGGGTGGCACATACCTTGCAGGTCAAAGCTCAATAATTCTGACACGGATCTGGCAAATTATGCACTATTAATTAATTAGTTTATTTCTTTAATTATTTATTTAATTTTATTAGTATTACTTTTATTATTATTATTTATTCATTTATTACTATGATCATTATTATTTTATACATAAATTGTTGAATAAACTTAACATGCATGACTCCCTACCAGTACTATAGTAAAGTTTTAATTCACAAGGGAGACTTTAAACACAAGAATTTCCATCACAAGGACCGCATCCCTACATAACTTCCACCACGGCTCGTAGCCCGATTTAAACATACCAAATCATATCAAAATGCGAGGATCTCATCCTCAGTTCTGAATCACAAGTAATATGCACACCACCAACCGAAACATTCCATTTTCTTCTTTCAAATATTTTCCGTTAAAAATTGCAACACGTAATGATAGACATAGCTATCTCCATAGAATTTCTCAATACTAGTGTTCTCACAAGTATATTTTTGAGTTACGAAGCCCACCTGAGAGTAGAGCATATTAGAAGAACTTTATTAGTTATGTATAACCGTATTAAGTTCAGGAAATCATAACTTCATAATAATTAGAGATTGTTCTTGTAATAACACCATTTAATGTAACGACCTCAGCCCTACCATAGAAAATATACCAACAGGCTGGGTCTCCACCTTTAGGAATCTGACCTCCACCTTCGACATGTAAGTTGATTTGTAACTGCAATGGGACACGTAGCTTGAGTGTTCTGATGAAATATGACTCTCCCAAGTCTAGGACAATTTCTATAACTAGCCGAAATGAAGTATCAACCTGCCCTGAGTCGTCCAAAATTTTACAATCATATTTGAGTCCTTTAATGAGTTTGGTGACTCGATCTCTGGCTAGATGAATCGAAGTAGGAGTATGATGGGCTAACTTATCAAACTTGATGGCATATTCTGACACCATCATATGACCTGACACAGCCGTTCAAACCTTATGCGCCACGTATTATGGAGAGTCCGAGAAACAACTCTTTCAAAAGCATTTATGAGAATTGAGTCAAGTAATTGAGGTTGCATTGGCAGATCATCCTCTTCGTAGGCTTGCCACAAACACCGGCAACCAATTTCTTCTTTTACCATGTCGAATCAACACTGCTGAGATACCCTTTATTCATATACATTTCATTATTATTTTGGGGTAACTCTCATCTCTATTGACACACAATGATCACAAAAGTAGAGCTCTATACCGATAAATCTTGGCACGAACCATGTAGTCTAGAAGCTTGCTAATCATTGTACTCCCTCTGGAGCACCCCTAAATCCGCAACCGTGACTTCCGCGCTGAGTAGACCTTCTGTAGATTTAAAGTTGTTTGAATAACTCCTTTGGTACTGAGGTATAGGGTTATAAGGGAGGAGACATACCGCAAGTCCCAACTTTATGTCTTGCAAAATCTCAGGCCTTATACATTCCAGGACAAAATCGATATAACACATGACTCCCGCAATTTATCCCTTGACAGTGGACTTCCACACTTGGTACGAAGTCGTAGGTCACAATGCCTGATAATTCACAATGTTAAACTTCACAGCTCATATAAATCAACCCCGTTGCTTTCAACTATTCCCTTGTTATGCAATACTGAAGTAGCTATAAATCCTTCTAGGATATGGGCTAGTCCAACATGTACCGAATGAGCTAGAACCCCCGCGTCTAGATCCATTTGAGACTGTACAATAGCTGCTGATGTTCGAGCTTTAGTCGGAGCTCTACTTCTGTCTCTTCCCCTAATCGTAGTTGTCATTGGGGCTTTATCTCTTGTCCGGTTGTAAACACTCTGCGTGTTGTCGATATTTGTGAGAGGACACGAGTAGACAAGTTCAATCATCAATGATAGAATAAATTCGCACGATAGAGTAGAATAGAAGTGAAATTGTTCCTAACTTCATAGCCTCTAAGATATAAGTACAGACGCCTCTGTACCGATCCTTCAGACTCTATTAAGCTTGTTCGTGAATTGTGAGACCTAAGCAACCTAGTGCTCTGATAACAACTTGACACGAGACAAATTCCCAACCTTAGGGATCGTGATGGCACCTAACACCACACTTGATAGGCAAGCAAATGTTAGAGTTCGATTAGCTATTTATCTTTGATTATCCATTTAAACATAATAAACAATTATAAAATAAACTTAAGCTACTGACTTTCAAAGAATAATTTCAAACATAAAATAATAAACACTTAAATAAACCGAGCCACGAACTAATTATATAAGTAACTCTAGAACTACCCCAGGGTTTGGTGTCACAATTCACGAACTACTAAAGAATACTACAAATAATGGGCTGAAAAAATAATGTAACTGTTCTGAATATAATAAAAGAGTTTTATAAAAATAGGAGAAGACTCTCGAGATCTGCGAACGCCGGCAGATATACCTCGTGTCTCCGAATAAATGAATAGCCGCTCTAAATATCTCTATTGTTGGTCGATACCTGGATCTGCACAAAAGAGTGCAGAGTGTAGTATCGGTACAACCGACCCCATGTACTGAGTAAGTGTCGAGCCTAACCTCGACGAAGTAGTGACGAGGCTACGGCGGGGCATTAACAATATATAACCTGTGACAATAATATATACAATAGTGCAATAAAACAATTCTACACGAACAAGAAAAAAATATAACTGAGACAATAAATATAAATCAAGAAGGAAATCTTAAATAAATAAATAAATAAATACTGCAACAACAACAAAATAACTCAGCCGCCTTTTCTAGGCCTCAGTTATAACCAACTCTCAAATAATTTCCAAGTTTTCAAACTCTAACTTTAAATAAAAATAGTGCCAAAATATGAAAAATAGTAATATAAAATGGTAGTTTTCAAATCTTGGTTTTTCTTTGAAAATCATTAAAAACATAATTGTCCTCCCTTATTGTTCCTTATTGCGGCGTGCAACCCGATCCCACCAGACATATCATATCAATTTATTCACCCGTATCACAATCAATTATCCACATTTATCACAGCCCCCTTATCACAACCCCCTTGTCACAGCCCCCTTATCACCACCTTTCAAGTCAAAGCCTTTCACAATATTTATGTCTCGAGAAATAGTAAACAGAACAAGTTTCACTTTAAAATAATTGTAAATGCAGAGTATGAAATAATGACAATAAAACAATGAGTGTTCCAACCTTTATTTTATAAACAGTAAAACATGCATATTCTCCCTTATCATTGTCTTGTTGCGGCATGCAACCCGATCTCACATATTCACAATATCACAATCAATTATCCACCCTTATCACAGCCCCCTTGTCACAACCCCTTTATCACACCAATTTTGTTTATTCATCTAAAACTTTCACAGTTCAGGACAAGTCTTTCACAACACTTTTATTTCAACCAATTTCAAAAGGAAAACAGTATAGCTCGTAAGCTTCAACCAATATCATTTCACAATAAAACCAATCAGAATATATGTAAACACCGTAACGTTTTCAACACAGCTCAGTCTTTATGTACCATGATAAAATTAAGAGAACAACTAACACTTTTAATACCCTTGCCACAACAATTGGCGACAATCAATTGACACCAAACAACCACGTAAACCTTAAAATTCATAAAACAGTTAAACTGCATTCCTCATCACTTCCTCAATATTATCAAAAATGAAACCAACAGGAACATATATATATATATATATAATTCATAAAAGCAATGCCAAACCGCTCAACCGTTTTGTACCACAAGGAATCCAACTAAAACAGCCAATACTCTTTCCAAAATAACCACAACAATATCTAACAATAAAATAACAAGGCCAAGTAGTCATAGAAATAATAATGGACATATAACAATTAAGACAAGAATCAATTAAGTTGGGAACGGGAAAGGGTTCATGCTTAACAAGCAAATTGGGTGGTGCATAGATACTCGTCACCTCACCTATACACCATTCCCATGCATTTCACATAGAAAACAAGTGGGGATTCATGTTCCCTCAATTCAAAGTTAGACCAAACACTTACCTCAATTTCGCAGGCCACTCACTGCTCAATTACAGCTTTTCCTTTAGAATCTTGCTCTAGTTTGCTCGAATCTAATCATAATTAACTCAATATCATTAATTAAGGCTAAAGGAACTAACTTTATTGTAAAATTATAATTTTTCCTAAGTTTTCTATAATAAAAAAAAGTGAAAACCCGACCCTGGGCCCGCTTTGTCTAAACTCGGGGTTCGGACCAAATTACGTTTATCCATTCACCCACGAACCCAAATATACAATTAGTTTCGAAATCCAACCTCAATTCGAGGTAAGGATTCGATTTTTACAAAATTCCCTAATTCTACCCAAACCCTCAATTTTTACCATGAAAATTCTTAGTTTTTGATTTAAAAGTGATTAAAAATAATGGGTAATTGAAAGAGTAAAGTTTAGAATTGATTACCTATGACTTGGAGATTATATTTGGTGAAGAAATTCGTTCCTAGGGCTGTGGGTTTCGAAAATTTGAAGAGGAAGAAATCTGCCCGTTTAATATATATTTTTCTACGAGCTATTCTGCCTCGTTTCTCATGCCAAACGATCTTGAAACTCGATTTTTATGTGTCCTATGGATTTCTTGTGCAATTCTAGTCAAATAGGCTTTTGAATCACTCAATTTGACCTTATAATGAAGGAGATATGTAACTTTTAATATTAGCAAATAGTGCAGATTTTTAATACGCCGTCAGGGGCAATTTCGTAATTAACCTGAAAAATCTGGCAACCTTAGTAAAATGATCATAAAATCCTCATACAATCTCCAAATTCGATGATTCTTTTGGCTATGGGTCCGTAATTACGATACGGATCTAATAATTTATTCAAAACAGAACTCGGAGCTTATTTGTGCAATATGATATCAGTTATGCTTGAAGAAACAACGTCGAAACATAAGAAAGAATGAGCGCAACACAACCCAAACCTATTTGAAATTCATACGAGTCCTCGGGGCTCTAAGTCAAACATGCACGCAAGTCTAAAAGCATCATACGGACTTGCTCGTGCGATCCAATCATGAAACTAACATGTAAAACTATGAATTTAACCTCAAAACTCATCATTTTTCTCAAGAACACTTAACTTTTACTATTTCTCAACCGGACGTCCGAATCACGTCAAATAAAACTCCGATTCTCACCGAATTTCACAGGTAGTATGAAAATATTATAAAAAATCTGTACCGAATTCCGAAACCAAAATACGTGCCCGATACTAGTGATTCAAGCATTAATTCTTTTCTTTATTTCATTAATATTTCAGCAAAATAATTTCTTTCAAAAATTAATTTCTAAGGCTTGGGACCTCGGATTCGATTCCGGGCATATACTCAAGTCCCATATTTTACTACGAACCTCACGGGATCGTCGAAACACACATCCGAGTCAGTTTACTCAAAATGTTGACTCAAGTCAACTAAAACCAAATTCTTAATTCTAAAAATTATTATTTCTTATATTTTAACATCAAAGCTTTCTGGTTTCACGCCCGGACTGCGCATGCTTAGGTCAATGGCTCAAGTAAGCAAATTGTAGGTCGCTTTCTATTCATTTTTTTTGCCGAGGCAAGAGGTTTCCCCCTCTAGTTAGTTAATTCATCATGGTAATGCCCCGTAGAGTTTGTATATGGATTTTATACTCTTTTATCAGGGGTATGCCCCGAAGTGAGTGTAAACTGAGGTCATGATATCATCATTGGAAGCATATTTTAGGATAATCAGACGTGTATTATTTTATTTCGTTTTCTTTTATTAGGCGGGGACAACCTCGAGCCTTTTTGTGTATTTATTTTTCTTTCGTGTATTTTTACCTCAATCTGAATATTTATAAAAGCCAGCTAGATTATGTACGCAACCGTGATTTTTACGAGACTCGGGGAATGACTAATACCTTCGCCCCGAGTCAAATGAACCCCCTTACCTGAATCTCTGATGCAAACTGGTTTAAGAGCTATAAGGTGTTTTGAAGGAAACTTGTTATTTCAAAAAATAAACGGTGATCTGGCACCCCGAAACCAAATGTGGCGACTCTGAAAATCCTTCGAAACGCAATCTTTTTGTCACTTTCAAATTTGAAAATCCTTTTGAGATTTACAAATCTTTATATTATTTTTAAGAGGGTTTAGTGAAGTTGGAAAAAAGGGTGTGACAACTTTGGCGACTCTGATAGGGAGTTGCAGGTTCAAGATGGTACTTGATCTTGTTGGATGTTTAGGATATTCGATTGAGGCATTTTGTGTTTACATTTGTGTTTTTGTTTCTTTTATGTTTTTACACTTTGTTACTCAGTTGCTAATTGTTTATGTGTTTACCGCTTTCCTTATTTGTTATTGCTTTATAAATGTCATCATTTGCATAATCATGAGTCTTCTTTCTACAAATAGTCTCGTAGTACGCGTCACGTACACGAACTCTTTAATGAGTCACCCTTATTTTAGGAGGGGGCCGTCGAACATACGGAGTGGGTGGAAAGCTTGAGCAGCCACCATCGACCATACCCCCCCCCCCCTCCCCCCGCATTGCCTTGTTAGTGAACCCCAAATATAGGTCAACCTTTAGGTCATTTGTTTTTGCATCATATCATTATGACTTAGTAGAGCTCGGTCCTAGGTACCGTGTTCTTTCGTAGGAAGCCTGTCCAAATTGTGTCAAGTAGGCTCATGGCCCAAAAGGACATTCAATCATCCATATGTGAAACATGCTGCATTCTTTGAGGGTAGCAGATTGAAATTGGGAAAGAAGGGTGAAAAACGAAGCAAGTAGGGCCCATTTTTTTCACATTTATTTTTTTTTAAAGAAAAAAAATGAAAAATGAAAAAAAAATCCAAAATATTTTCACCTTCATACCATTTTTACCAAAAATCAAAACAGAAGCAACTCATTTTTCTAGTCTATTGACCCTTTTGTAAGTCTTTTTATTTTGGTCAATCTTCACAAACTATGCATACCTGATTCTCGTCTTTCGAGGCGGGATACTTAGGCAGCCTACATAGGATCCAGTCTCCCTAGTGATTCTTAGGTTCTTGGCTTCGGGGGTCGTGACCAAATCTTGCATGTTTAGCCACATTTGGTCACATCAGTCGTTTTTGTAAAATAGGGTTGTTTTCTCAAAGTAGTTTGTTATCCCATGTCTTAGAGTCTAAGTATGCAACAATGTGTCCTCTCAGTTTAAAGGTCCATTCCTGTTGAATTTGCATGTCTGCATGTCTAGCCACTTTTAGCCACATCAGCCATTCTTGCAAAATGAGGTTATTTTCGCCAAAGTAGTTCTGTGACCCATGTCTTAGAATCTTGAGTTCACTACTAGGTGTCATATTGCTTTAAGACCCGTTCTTATTGAATTTGCATGTCTAACCATGTTTTGGGCCACATCGGATGTTCTTGCAAAATGGGGTCGTTTTTGCAAAAATGGTTCAATGACCCATATCTTAAAATCTCAAGTCCAAAACCAGGTGTCATATTATTTAAGGCCAGTGCTTGTTGAATTTGCATCTCTAACCGCATTTGGCCTTATCGTCCATTTTTGTAAAATAGGTCATTTTTGCAAAGTAATTTTTAGGGCCATGATTATTGGGAGTTTGAAGTCATATAAGCCTTAGTGAGATATGTTTTAGTCTTAGAGGTAACTTTTGTTGATTTTGCATTAATAGCCCCTCGGCAACGTACGCCATTTTGCAAAAATAGCACAATCATGTCTTGCATGTGTCCAATAAGAGGTGTTTCGGCGTCGCATAGTGTCTCGAGTCCCTAACTCTGTTTGTTCTTACTTTTATCATTAAGGTATGGATCATTTTACCAGAGCTTGAGCGTGACAGACGCCCCAGAACTATCTGATACAGTTGCCTTACGGAGCTGTTTGACGAGACTTTTTATTTTTGAGTCTGTAACTACGCTTGGTATGATTCATGCCGAACATGATACACAGGAAACCTACATAGGGTACGATCAATTAATTTTTAAAATTTTAAAAATAATAAAGAGATGAAGTTGTGGGATGTGAAAATGAGAGGAAACTGCGGGATGCAAGAAAAGAGCTTTAATCAGAAATAAAATAGAGGGAAGAAAATAAGAAACCAAGGAGTGCTAGAAAAGAAAGAAAAGAGAAAAAGGGCCAGGAGAGTAAAATTGGGATGATGCCAAATGACCGTGTGACCCTCGAAGTCATTCTAGAACCGTTAATTGTTGCTAGGTGCATTGCACGCAATGTGATATTTCTATCTGATTAATGCCCTAACGCTAACATGTTGGCTTTGTTTTGCTCCTCTTTGGTACTTTAATTGTTATCATAACAAAAGGTGGTTAGTTTGTGGAATTCTAGCGAGTCGTCTGTACAACACAAGTTCAAATAGCAAGGTAGCCATGGCTAGCAAAGACTTGGACACATGTGTTGTTGATTCATCTAAGGAAATTGTTGAATCAGAATCTGAGTTGAAAGAAGAGGTCCTAAGGTTGAAAGGACAGATGGCTGAAATATACCAAGCCTGGATTAGTGGGCGTCCTCCACCATTATTTCCCACTAACTACACTGAAAGACTCGTCACCATTCCGCCACTGTCACAAATCGAGAATCTCACTGTTGCTGATATCTCCCCACAACATTTTCACACTCCACCCCCCAAAACCACCTCATATACTGCTCCTTTGACCACTCATGTTTTTGTAGCTTCTCCACCAGCTACTCTTCCTTGATCCTCTAGCGAGACTGTGTTCAAAATCCCCGATGCCCAACACTATGCTCCAGAACCAACTTTCAAGGTCTCGGATCCATACTCTTACGCTCCTAATTTTGAGCCTCCCGGTGAAACTGAGAAGCCTACTAAGATAGTGGAGAAAGATGAGATATCCAGGAAGGTAAAAATCTTCGAGCAGTCTTTAAGAAACATGCAAGGGATAGGTATCCAGGTGAGCGTGTGTTACAATGACTTGCACTTGTTTCCTAACGTCCAATTGCATGTTGGGTTTAAGATGCCAAAGTTTGATTTGTATGACGGACATGGAGATCTTGTGTCCCATTTGAGAGACTACTACAGTAAGATGAGAGGCGCCGGTGGGAATGACAAATTATTAATGGCATATTTCAGTCAGATTCTGAGTGGTGAAGCTCTATAGCGGTACACCCGCCAAGACGCTAGAAGGTGGTACACATGGGACGATATGGCTCAGACCTTTGCCTGACACTTTCAATACAATATAGAAATTGTCCTAGATCTCATGTCCCTCACCAAGATGGAAAAGAAACCCAATGAAAGCTTTAGGGAATACGGGCTCAGATGGAGAGAGCAAGTTGCCTGAGTCAATCCCCCGATGGAAGAAGACGAGATGGTCGGGTACTTTCTTCAAAATCAAGAGCCTACTTACTTTGGGCATTTGATATCGGTTGTGGGTAAGCCTTTTGATGACGTGGTAAAAATGGGAGAAATGGTAGAAAATGGGCTGAAATCAAGCAAGATCATGAGCTATTCTGCTTTAAAATCCACAACACAGGCAATTCAAAACGACACAGAAAGCTTGTTGGGTCAGAAGGAACATGATGATGTTGCCATGGTTGCCTCACGATCACGACATGGCCCAACGGGTCTGCCTCACCAATATACTCAGCCTCAACCCCGACCCTAACTCCAAACCTATCCCCGAGCTCCATATAGTCCAGCTTAGTATTATCCTCCGAACAATGTCCGGTCATTTGTCCAACCACTAGGTCACTCCTTATGGCGAGCGCCAGCACCACATAATACACTCTTGCCTTCACAACATTTTCGAGCATCCAACAACCCTAGAAAATAGGGGCATAGAGGGGAACAAAGTCAAAGAAATAGTTTCACGCTAATCGAAGAATCCTACACAAGCTTGTTTGAAAAGTTAAAACATTCTGTCCCGATTGAGCAGCTCCTCGGCTATACTTCAGACCCATATGCAAAAGGTTTTGATCATGTTGTACGGTGCATGTACCACTCTAATGTCCAAGGGAATAACATTGAAGATTGTTGTGCTTTGAAAAGGGAGATAGAAAGAATGATTCAAGAAGGGATAATTGTGATCCAGGACAGTGACACCCAGAATATTGCGCAGAATCTCTTACCTGCACATGATGATGCACACTCTGTGAGGATGATGCGTGGTGACAGGGAGTATAAGAATCCTCTCGGAAACTTGCTGACTAAAGTTAATGATTTTGACATTGGAGAAGGCCCTGGTGATTCTGATTAGCAAATTTGTGGCTAAATGTCAAGCTTAGAAATTGTAAGGTCATTCTCTCCTCACTAGGAAGGAATATTGGTAGCTTGTTTTGATATTTTTTCTATTATCTGGGTTATTTCAGGGTTGTGATCCAGATTGTATTTGTTTTATTGAGTCAAACCCTTCTATCCCTCTATTTGTGTGAGTCTTGTCTGTCTGTTTTGTTGCTATTTTCATTATCCGGGTTATGTTAGGGTTGTAACTCGTATTTTAGGTTGTTTGTCTTGTCGTTAAACCCTTCCTTCCTTTACTCAATAAAATACAGTTTGTCTTTTTATGTCATTTGTGCTCAGTTCTCTTCACGCCAGTACTAGTGACATGACATTCATGCGAAATTTTTAGCCATATCTTGAAAGCTAATCTAATCATAGAATAATGAAACATAGTTTGAATATGATAAAAAGATGCATTTAAGAAAACAAGTAAAGATTCGCGCTTTCTAAGATAACCTGAAGCTTGAATTGAGTGAAACTGACGCAGTTAATCTGGCAAATCAAGAGGTTGATAAGAGCATACAACAAGGAAATGTCTCTCAAGTAGTTTGAGGTAGATCAGTCAGTATTAAAATGCATTCTTCCACATCAAGATAAAGGTGAGTCAAGTTTGCTTCGAACTGGCAAGGGTCATTCATTAGGACAAAGGTATTGCCCATTGGCACTTTTTGTTTGTGTTGATACCATCAATAGATAATATGTATGATTTCTTTGCTTATCTTCAATTTCATGTTTGTTCTTGACATTTTTAAAGTTTAGTATGATTAAGGCATTTTATTCTGCTACCCAAACACTTTTATATTTTGCTACCCCTTGTGAGCCTTAATTTCTTTTGTTTCATACCCCTCTTTTGGAATCAGAAATTGAGTTAGGAACTAAAAAAGAAAAGAGAAAAAGAAGAAAAAGAAACGAAAAGAGAAAAAGAATGAAAAGAGAAAAAGAATGAAAAGAGAAAGAAAAGGAAAAGAAAAACAACAAAATAAACCAACTTTATGTCGGAACTACGTTTGACCTGATTCCGTAGGCAACTTAATCTGCGGTTCGGTCCCAACAAAATAAAAATCCAACATTCCCCAGACTCAAAGAAACTTGGGCAGAAGTTTTAGTTTTGTAAATAGATATGATTCCAAAAGTTGTAAGTTAAAACACCTTTCATTTTAGTTGTTTTGAGTCTTTATAACACCCTTTATTTTTAACCCTATCCAAAAGCCTACATTACGGTCCAAAGAAAGACCTTTCACCCAATCCTTGAGGATGCCAAATCAAGTGTGTGGTGAAAGTATGATCTTCCTGCATCATGGGTAACACCTTGTTCTCGGCGCAAAGAGAGAAAATGATAAAATGAGAGAGTCTTATCGGTGAAAACCCTCATGGGCACCGTAAGGCGACGGTGAGTTGAAAAAAAGAGCAAAATGAGAGAGGATTGATGGTGAAAACCCTTCAGGGCACTACAAGTCGACTGAGTATTGTGGATCAAATAGAACAATTGGAGCGCTAAAGCCCAGTTTCACAACTTAGAGGCATAACAAGAGTTGAAGATTAGACTCGCTTGATAGATCATGCCGCTCAATCCAAAATGCATGTCATGGTCAGGGGAGATGACCTTCAAATCAGATTAGTTTCTACTTTGTTCTTTTCCTGGGTAAAAAATTTTCTTGTTAGATACTATCTCTTCTCGTTTTTCTCCTTATTTTGTTCCTTTTTTTTGTTTGAGTCCCTTTTGAGTCTATTATTGTCGAAACAAGTGAGAAATGACTTCAAAATCTACTACCAGCTTTTTAACACAAAGCTGAGTCTGGCAAGCACATCAAATTGGCATAAGACACAGGAAAATAATGTTTGTACTGAGTTGGTGATAATAGATGTTCTTTGGGATTGATGTAAAATGCAAAGATTTGGTGAATGTTAGAACGTGAGTGCAATGCATCGGGCATAAGGTATTGGACTTGAACGAATCAGGAACATTTCTTGTGATAAGGGTTTTCCAGAAAAGCGGTAGGCCGATAACAAGCACTTTCTTCCAAGTTGAAGTCCAAGTTGATCGTGACAAGTGCAAGAGAAATCGCCCTCGTAGTCAAGGCCACAACTTAACCACCATGTTTTAAACTCACAAGTTTTCTTTGTCTAAAACGGGGATGAAGACTATGTTCATATCAAAGCTTGGAAGCTTGGAAGCTTGAAATTTTCAGGTGTAATGCCCCAATTCTGCTTACGCAAAGGCTATTGAGAAGATCACACCTCCTAGGTATTTTCCCTAGTTGAGAAGAATCTTTGGTTTTCCTTGAGTTAAGGAGTCCCGCCTGGAGAATAAGGCCAGTTTTTAAGATTTAACTTGTTAATCTGTAGCTTTCTTTAAGTTCGGGGGTCCCGCCTGGAGATTAGGGTCAGTTTTCAATTTTTAAGTTGTTAATTTTAGCTTTCTTTAAGTTCAGGGGTCCCACCTGGTGAATAGGGTCAATTTTCAATTTTGTTAAGTTGGTAATCATTAGTTTTACTTGAATTCAGGGGTCTTTCCTGGAGAAGAGGGTCAGTTTTTACTTTAGTCAAGCTTAGTTTATAGTTTTCCTCAAGCCCAGTCTTACATCTAGGAGACACACTTCCTAGTCTGAGTCTTTCTTGTTATACTTTCAAGGAGATGCACTTCCTAAATCAAGCTTCACCCTTAGGAGACGCACTTCCTAGTCTGGGTCTTTCAAGTTATATTTTTTAGGAGACGCACTTCCTAAATTGAGATTTTACCCCTAGGAGACGCACTTCCTAGTCTGGGTCTTTCAAGTTATATTTTTTAGGAGACGCACTTCCTAAATTGAGATTTTACCCCTAGGAGACGCACTTCCTAGTCTGGGTCTTTCAAGTAATACTGTTTAGGAGACGCACTTCCTAAATTGAGATTTTACCCCTAGGAAACGCACTTCCTGGTCTAGGTCTTTCAAGTTATAATTATTTTTAGGAGACACACTTCCTAAATTGAGATTTTACCTCTAGGAGACGCACTTCTTAGTTTGGGTCATTTAAATTCATTCCTAGGAGACACACTTCCTAGTTTGAGTCATTGAAGTTTTACCCCTAGGAGACGCATTTTCTAGTCTGGGTCTTTCAGGATATACTTTTTAGGAGACACACTTCCTAAATTGAGATTTCACCCCTAGGAGACGCACTTCGTAAATTGAGATTTTACCCCTAGGAAACGCACTTCCTGGTCTAGGTCTTTCAAGTTATAATTATTTTTAGGAGACACACTTCCTAAATTGAGATTTCACCCCTAGGAGACGCATTTTCTAGTCTGGGTCTTTCAGGATATACTTTTTAGGAGACACACTTCCTAAATTGAGATTTCACCCCTAGGAGACGCACTTCCTAGTTTGGTTTATTCAAGTTTCACCCGTAGGAGACGCACTTCCTAATTTGTCCTTTCAAGTTATTCTTTTAGGAGACGCACTTCCTAGTTTGGGTCGTTTGAATTCATCCCTAGGACACACATTTCCTAGTTTGGGTCATTCAAGTTTTATTTTTAGCAGACGCATTTGATGGTCAAATTTTCTTGGTTTTACTCATAGGAGACGCACATCCTAGTCGAGTCTTTAGTTTTACTCGCATCGTTGCATCAATAGCATAGGTGATTTACGATTTTGCTAACAACTCACAAATCCTCCAAGAGAAAACTGGGGCAGAAAATTTTGTTCGTTTTGTTGTTTTGATTGCATGCACCCACTTGGAGAACGAGGGTCAATATTTCAGAAATCAGTTTTAAGTTCAAATTAGAGAAGTACCAGGAGCCCGCCTGAAGAACAGGGTTAGCTTTCAGTTTCTTTCAAGATCAAGTAGGAGGATCCTGCCTGGAGAACAGAGTCAGCTTTCATTTTTCAACTTCGAGTCAGTAGCACCAGGAGCTCGCTTGAAGAACAGGGTCAACTTTCCATTTTCAAGTTCAAGTTAGAGAAGCATCAAGATCCCGCCTGAAGAACATGGTCAACTTTCAATAGTTCAATTCAAGAGGCATCAGGAGCCCGCCTAAAGAACAAGGTTAACATTCAGTTTTCAAGTTCAAGAAGCATCAGGAGCGCGCCTAAAGAATAGGGTCAACATTCAGTTTACAAGTTCAAGTCAGAGAGGCATCAGGAGCCCGCTTGAAGAACAGAGTCAACTTGCAATTTTCAAGTTCAAGAAGCACCAGGAGCCTGCCTGAAGAATAGGGTCAACTTTCAGTTTACAAGTTCCAGTCAGAGAAGCATCAGGAGCCCGTCTGAAGAACAGGGTCAACTTTCAATTTTCAAGTCACAAAAGCATCAGGAGCCCGTCTGAAGAATAAGGTCAACTTCCAGTTTTCTTCAAATTCAAGTCAGCAGGATGCCCACCTGAAGAATATGGTGAATTTTCAATTTCATGTTGAAGGATCAAGTGGAGATTCAAGAAAGATTTGAGACAAGAAGTAGATAGGATCTTGTATTTTTCTTTTATTTGATGTAATTTTTCCTTTTATTGTTGATGTAATGGAAGGAACCACATACCGGAACCTCGACGACACCTCAATCGGCTCTCCATCTCGGTATACTCCATCGCTCTTCTCACTTCTGAACTACACGTGGCCTGATTCCTTTATAGCCAAGGATATGTAGGCAACTCAGATACCAAGGCTCCGTCGCAACCTTTTGTCCATCTTCGTTTTGTTTTGAATAAGTGACGGGTCAGAAATCAATTACGTCGCTTACTTGATTCTTTGCGCAAAAACACTTCGTGTTTCCAAGCAAAGGGGGGAAGTTGTAAGCACGTAATTTTTGACCCTTTACGTTTTTGAGCTATTTTTAGTGTTTAAAATATTTATTTTTAACTTAACTTTAATTGTTATGGATTTTAGTCAATTTTAATTTAAATTACAATTTTAAAAACACAAAAATATTTTCAATTTATATTAAGGTCTATTAATATTTTTATAGTGGTATTATTTTAATTCTACCATAATTTTAGCCTATTTTTCTACTTTTTACTTTATTATAACATTTGAAAATACCAACAAACAAATAAGAAGAGAAGGTTCACTTTTAATTTTTTTAGTTTTATTTTAACCAATTAGGAGTAATTTTACAAGTATTATATTAATGTGGAAAAAATTGGGTTTGTTCATCTTTTATTATCCAAAATTTGGCCCAATTCGGATCGCTTAGCCCATTAACTACCAAGCCCACCTAATCCTATACCCAAACCCCCTTTAAATCACATAAGGCAAAAAAACAAAAGGAGGAGCTACCAACCCTAAGCGAGGCAACAACCGCCACCCCAACCTTAATTCCTCCCTTCACCTTGTCGTCACCAGCCTCTCAAATCCGCCACCCTCAACCAGCCATCACTAGTCCACCACTCCCTGACCACAAAAACCAGCAGCCGACTCCCTCCTCTACAAGTTGCTCCCACCAGCCGCCGTAACACCCAGCAACACTCATCTGGAAAAAAAAACCAGCCGCCAACAACATGTCCAAACGACCACATTTCCTTTCGACAAATCTGCCGGAAACACTCACAGGTCTCCATATCTGCCGGAAACACTTCCATTCTTCTGTCTCCAAATTCCAAATACTCACACACAGTAAAAAAAAACAAAAAGATTAAAACAAAGGTGATGATTTGGTTGGGGTTCACAGAATTAGAGGCGTGATCGAGGTAGTGAGGTTTTCCGATTGAGGCATCCAGTCGTGGCTTGCCGTCTGTGATTGAAGGTTTCTGTTTGGTCGAGTTAAACATCAAAGGTCCACTCACGCTTCTCTAACTTGAAATCTTTTAATTGCTTTATGTGATATTGAATTCAATTAATGGAACTCTCTGTTTATTTATCTTGTTCTAGATTAATGGATGCTTTGTCTTCTTAAATTAATCTATTTGTTGTCAAAGCTGGTTTTCTCATGGGGCAACTAAGGTAGATGAACTGTTAAAGAGTTAATTGGCCGCGTGCTTTGGGTAAAATACTAAATGAAAAGGAATGTTTGGCCCATGAATAATTTATTTGGTTTTATCTTGTTGGCTTGAAATCGCTAGTAGCATGCTTAGGTCGGTGACTCAGGTAGGCAAATCGTAGGTCGCTTTATTTTTATTTTTTTTGCCGAGGCAAGAGGTTTCCCCCTCCAGTTAGTTAATTCATCAGGGGAATGCCCTGTAGAGTTTGTAAATGGATTTTATACTCTTTTATCAGGGGTATGCCCCGAAGTGAGTGTAAACGGAGGTCATGGTATCATCATTGGAAGCATAATTCAGGATAATCTTACGTGTTTTATTTTATTTCGTTTTCTATTAGGTGGGGAGTGGGGACAACCTCGAGCCTTTTTGCGTGTTTATTTTTCTTTCGTGTGTTTTTACCTCAATCTGAATATTTTTAAAAGCCAGCTAGATTATGTACGCAACCATGATTTTCACGGGACTCGGGGAATGCCTAACACCTTCTCCCCGAGTCAAATGAACCCCCTTACCTGAATCTCTGGTGCAAACTGGTTTAAGAGCTAAAAGGTGTTTTGAAGAAAAATTATTATTTCAAAAAAAATGGTGACCTGACACACCGAAACCGAATGTCAGGTGCCGACTCTGAAAATCCTTCGAAACACAATCTTTTTGTCACTTTCAAATTTGAAAACCCTTTTGATCTTTACAATTTTTTTTTAAGAGGGTTTAGTGAAGTTGAAAAAAAAGGGGTGTAATAATGGGGACGACCTCGAATCTCTTTTGGGTACTTATTTTTCTTCGTGTGTTTTTCTTTGTCTCAATTTAGAGTATTCTTTTAAGCCAACTTGATCATATGCGCAACCGTACTAGTTACGGGACTCGGGGAATGCCTAACACCTTCTCCCGAGTCAAATGAACCCCTTATCTAGAATCTCTGGTGCAAATTATATGACAAGTGTTGACTCTGAAAAAATCCCTTTTAAACAAATGTTTTTGTCATTTTCAATTTTGAAAAACCCTTTTGAACTTTACAAATCTTTTTATTATTTTTAAGAGAGTTCAGTGAAGTTCGAAAAAGAGGGGTGTGTCAATTCGTACAGTTACAAAGTTAATTTTTCATTGTTTCTCAAATTTATTAATGGATGTCGTTGATGTTTTTACCTTTTTTTTATACGTTATAAACTTTTAAAAGAGTGGCGAAAAATATCAAGGAATTTATTTTTCTCTGTTTCATTTTGATTGAAACAGTGATGAAAAGAAAAATTAAGACATAGTTTTCATTTTTATCTGTTCAGCTAAGAGTCTTGGACCACTAGTTTTGTCGTAAAGGCCTAGTGGCTTTATAACAGCCCAATATGCAAGTAAATGACTTGTTCTGAAACTTCAATTGGGTTTATCAAAAAATTCCTAGCCCAATATTTGTTAGCTTTAGCTCTGCATCGATTCGTTGGGGCTTTTGCATCTATACTCGTTTTTTGGATCACGTTTTAACTTATACCCGTTTTGCAAAACAAATTACAAGCGTACTCACTTTTCAAATAAATTTCAGGCATACGGGTCTAAAGTAGCAAAGACAATTAGACAAACTTCAGCATTCTAGGCTTTTTCAAAAACTTCAGCAGAAGTGCTGAAGTTATTTAGTTCATTTGTAAAAACTTCAGCACTAAATAAGTTGAAGTTTTTCCTGGATTAATTAGTTTTTTCATAAAGCTTTTTAAAAAACTTCAGCAGAAGTGCTGAAGTTATTTAGTTTATTTGTAAAAACTTCAGCACTAAATAAACTGAAGTTTTGTCCTGGATTAATTAGTTTTGTCATAAAGCTTTTTCAAAAACTTCAGCAGAAGATGCTGAAGTTATTTAGTTCATTTTCAAAAACTTCAGCACTAAATAAGCTGAAGTTTGCACAGGTAGCAGGAAGGAGGCGCCTAAAGTTGTAAAATTTAGGGTATAGGTTAAATAATTTTAAAAATATGAGTATAAGTTAAATATGGGAGACCAAATAGGGCGCCCCGTGCAATTTCTACCGATTTGTTATGATAAACAACAACAACAATAACAACAACAAACCAGTATAATCCCACAAGTGAGGTCCGTAAATATCTTTATACTTCAATAGATAAAATTTAAATAATGAAAAATTAAAATCATTACAATTTACAAGGGTGTTAATTATTATCAAACGATTGTTTTCCAGAGTTTCTATCCCTTTTTTTATTCAATTTTATCACTGAATTTAAGCTTTATCAATTCGTCCTTTACCACGTATCTCGTTCTTGTTCTTTTCATTTGACAAATAAATTAAAAGCATTACCCTTCGGGGTGGCCAAGTTAGTCGAGGAAGGGAGTTTAGGTTCGAAATTTACTTGCATATCTTTTCGATTGAGTCCATCGCACAAGACTTATCTAGTGCAATTTAGTCTCGTATATGGTTTTGTAGGTTATCATACAGGAGCGGGATTTACTGTATGCGCACCCGAAAATTAGCGGTTGCGGGTTACCTTGTTTGGAAAAAATAAATGAAAAGAAAATATAGAAAGTCAAACTTGGTACCATGATTCAATGCAACAAACATTCAAAGCAAAAGTGGTTGCAACTGTATTTCAATTGAGCAGAAAAATAACCTCAATTATCCACCTTCTTCTCTGTTGATTGATATTAACTGAATTATCTTATTCTCTATTGATTGATATTAGTTGAATTTTATGCTCTACCAATTCATAGTTGAGAGCAATAAATAGTGGATTTTGATTTATTTAATTATTTATTTTATTTTTTGAAAAATCACAAGGACCACTTTTCCTACTAGGGACCAAATTAAGACATAAATATTCCTTCCCTTTTAACGTTTCACATGCATTTTCTTTTGTTCATACTTGTGAATAATACTGCTTGTATATTTTTCCAATGTCCTCTTTTTTGTCTGTTCTTTTTCAATAACATGACCAAGTTTTGTCTGCTTTAATATTTTGATCTTAAAATCTTTGTCATTTCCTTTAAAAGAAACCTAAACTAGTATGATAACACATTTGATGCACCAATGAATATAAACAACATGTTTCTGTTTTTTTTTTTTTTTTCATTTTATTATGTGGAATATTTTTATATCTTGAATATACGTATAGAAGTTAAACTTTAATAAAAAATTAAATGTTTTCAAGATTCCTTTATTTTTTTATGGAGAACTTGCAGCACTTGGGAAAGATCAAAAGCTCATCTCATGATTCAATAACATACACATGACATTCCGAGTCCTATGAAAATGAGCATAAGAACCAATAATGCATGCATTAATTACTTAGCTACAACAAGAAATTTAGTCGTAATCTGGTAAGCGAGGTTTGGGGAGGTTAGTGTATATGCAGACCTTATCCCTACTGTATGTTAGGACCAAAAATAATTAGGTGTCATGTTGAAGCTAGTAAGCAAATCTTGAATGACGATAAAGTCAGACAACAAACGAGAAATATACCAAAAGAAACACAAACATTTAACGTGGTTCAGCCAATTGACATACATTTACGACCGGAGATGAGAAATCCACTATATAAAAAAAGGTACAAAATATCGAGAGAACAATCTCACGAAGAGGCAAACACAAGTGACACGCTATCACTTGTCTCGTAAAGTTCTCCCTAAAAACGACTCTCAAACCCCTTTTGCCTACACTGTGGATACTGCTGAATGAGAATGAAGGATCCTCAATTTATAAAAGTCTAAAATCTTTTCCTACAGAAAAAAAGGACTAGCCAAATATGAGAGATTTTTAATTTCCTTCTACAAGAAGAAAACCTCATTTATGGTAAAATGTTGCCCTTTCCTTCAAGAGATAGGAACCAAATATGTTAAGAAAATTAGGACAACACCTAACAGTGTGTAGGTAGAGACATTGTTTCTGATAGACCTTCAGCGCATAACTTACTTATCTATAGGGACGGATTTATAGGCGTAATTACGAGGCAAGGGAACTCATGGTCTCTCCGTAAAATTTGATATTTTATGTACATATTTTCCAAAATTGATGTAGTATTAACCGTTGGCATCCATGCCTCAAGAAAGTTGAATGGTGCACTTGGTTGAAAGTTGAGTTATTTACCGAGAGAAATATGGATCAATTCCTACTTGATACATTTTTTTCTCCTATTTTTCAGTAGTGCTCCCATATACTAAAAATCCTAGTATCCGCATATGATTATCTATGTACAATAATAGAGAATTGAGAGTAGGAAAATACATTCTTTTAGTATATTTGGGAAAATGATTTTATTGGTTCTTGAGAGTAGTTGACTAGAAAACTTACTGGTTTTAAAAGATAGCAACTAAGATTGCATTTTTGAGTTTTTATCCAAGAATGCAATATAATTCACAATCCGTGAGCTAAATAGACCGTGAACGTAATGTTGCCAAGTAGCTACATTACAAATAAATTTATTAAAATAACTCAAAATATCAATATAGATAATCTTGTACTGATCTACCAGCTCATAAAAAGTGAGGACAGAAGAAAAAATAAGGATAAATTGATGAAAAGGAGGGCTCATTATGTGAGTGATCAATCATGCAATTGATAACTCTTCGGGTTGCCAAGTTGGTATGAAGGCCTCCAACCGCTACCTCCTCCCGACTCACTTGTCTTGGTTTAGTCTTTCGACCCTAAAAGCGTGAGCTTCTTTCATTCGTCAGTATGAAGTAGGTAGAGTCCTTTGCTCGTATGCTTGACATTACTATAGTCGGTCCCAAGCCCTTTAATCAGAACTGTGAAAGGAAGTGGTTATCCATACGGATGATCTGGTATCGATTTCCCTTCAATGCTCTTTGGGTTGAGACTGTCGCAAAGATTTGTCTAGTGCGGTTTATATCCCAGTGTGATTTGCAAGCTATTACACAGGGGAGAGGTTTACTCAGTGCACACAAAGTGTTCATTACAGAATGCTCACCCAGACAACAAAGGTTGTAGTAGAGATAGTATCAGCTGCGAACTTTTACCAACAAAAATCATGCAATTGGTCAAAGTGTAGCAAGTCAAATTGAATGAAGAAACTAACCCCTTATCAATAAAAGTAAGAAATTTCAGCCCAGGTTTACTTTCTTTTTTTTTGTTTATTTATAGCATGATTCCTCACAAGACCATGCAAATGATATGTGTTTACCTAATTCAAATGAAGAGAAAATGCAAGTTTGGAAACTGTCAAAACTGATAAAAGGACAAGGCCTACTCATTATTAGTGGTAGATATAGCTCTATCATTGCACGACACTTTGAAGGTGACCACTAGTCGATATTCATGATAATTGACACCATTCGTCCAAATGATGATAGCTAGAGGCGGATTCAAAATTTAAATTTTATGAATTCAATATTTAAAACTTTTAATATTGAACTCATTATATTTTTAAAGTTATGGGTTCATATTCGATATTTTTTATTATTTAATAATTTTTTATGCATAAATTTATGCTCCCCTTACAAGTTTTGAGTTCAATTGAATCATAAATATAAGGCTACATGCACCCCTGATTGTACCATCATTAATGCTAGTTTAGCCGTTTGGTTAAAATAATTCGGAAAATATTGTATAGTGCAAGCATTGTTTTTTTAGGTAGTATTTTGATGATAGGCTATAATTACGTATTTTAGTCACTTATTACACTCTAGTTTACTGCACTTTGATTGAGTTTGAGCTTTAATCGCTAGTGTTTTGTACTAATTATGTGTTTTATGCCTTGTAGGAGTGATTCCGAGTTATATAGATGTTATGGAATGAATTTAAGTGATTTGGAGCTTTGAAGTCTGAGTAAAAGCTCAAGGAATTAAGTTGGGATCGTGCTCGGGGGTCAAATTTGATAGTTGAGAACAAACGACGACTCGAGGAGGCATATTGCGCACTGTCTTGTAAAATGGACATAACTTTTGGCTCCGGACTCCATTTGGGCTATACAATATATGGTTGGAAAGATAACTCAAAGGGCTACAACTTTTATGTTTCATGTTTTTCCGAATTCCAAATGGAACAGTGCCGCGTTCCTACCGCGACCGCGGTGCAACAGCGGCGGAAGGCAGCCTCAGGTTCTGAGAGCTTGTTTGGCCGCGGTCCTGGCGCGACCGCGGCAAGACACGTAAATTTCAAGGACTAATGTGCAAAACACGGGATTTTAAGCCCCAAAACCCTATATGAACTGAAGGAAGTCGCCCAAGAGGAGGAGAATCAGTTTTAAAAGGTAGAAAACATCAAAAGCAAAGGAAAGAGGCAAGGAGAAACATTGGGCATCAATCTTTATTCTCTTCCCTTTGTCTTTCATCATTGACTATGAATTCTTTTGTAGTTTTTGTTATTATTATGAGTAGCTAAATATCTTTATCTAAGGTTTTGGTGGAACCCGTTGGGGATAAACTTGTTGGCATGTTAATATAGTTTTGAGTTGGTTATTCATCTCTATTTGTTCAACTACGTTTTGATTGTAGTTAGTTGAAGGGCCCTCAACTAGCGGTTCCTATTTATTATGTATCTGCTTGAGAAAGAGTGCATATTTAGGTAGTTGTTGAACAACACCACTCCCGGAGTATAGACGAAAGTCATAACCGAGGGTTTAGAGGTTGGGTTAGAAATAATATACCTTGGGTGCAATCTAAAGTGAACCGTAACGTAAATATAGCTAGCGTAGCTCGAGAGAGTGCGTCTAGTAAATTGTCATAAATGCTTGAGAAAGATTTACGATAACTGGAGAGTTCATGATTGATAGAGACAACCAAATCAAAGCTATAACAACATACAACTAGGAAAGGACCAACGGGGGAAACCATTGCCTTAGACCTTTATTCCAATAGTTTACACTTCTTGTTAGTTAATCGTAGTTTTATTAATTTTGTTCAGTTGTAGTAGTAAAAACAACACCAAGTAATATTCACAAAGTTTGAGGAAGTTGACTAGCGAGAATTTAGTACTCTAAAGACTTCAATTGATACGTTAATTCCTTGTGGGATTCGACTCTGGGCATAATACCCCGGATTATATTTGCAACGCCCGCTTAGTCTTTTATTAGACACAGTTGAGCGTGATCATATTTTATCTTTAAATTTTTTATATATTAATTTAGGTATAATCGTATACCCCATAAAAAAAAATTGTATTATTGTTACGACCCAAAAAGCATCGTAACTTATATCTAAAGAGCTACAGCCCAGTAGGCGAACCCAAGTATTTCTAAAATAAGATCATGTTCCACGAATCCATAATAGAGTTCATGCTAGAGACAATAATAATTCAACGTCCCATAAGTAGTTGTAAAAGTGTAATCTAACCTGGCCATTAGGAAAAATCATTTGGACAATTCCTAAATCCAAACCAAATGGATTTTCTAAAAATTTCGGTTTTGAATATTGAATTTGGTACTTCAGAATTTTGGATATTCGAAAATTTAAAATATTTATACTTTATATTTAGTCTATTATCCACATGTCAATAGTAATAAGTTGAATACCCTACACATTAGATATTATCTCATATATTCAATATTAATTACTAAGTTACTGTTAGAATACTTTTTATTTGAACATGATTTTACTATTGTTATTTCTTATTGGCCGTATTAATGTTTCTGTTGAATTTTTTTATAATAATTTCACTATTGAATACTCTTTTTAGTGATTGCGGCAAGAATGAGGAACTTTTCAGGCAGTTTAACAAGAGTACGTCATTTGGATATTTATTTTTGTAAAAAGTAGAAACATCTCAACTTTCTATGTTCAAAATCGAAAATTCATAATATTCAAACCGATTAGTCCGAAACAGAACTTAAAAAATCCGATCCAATTCGAACTATTTGAATTGTCACTTTTTCAATCCGAAAATCAAAAATTCAAACCGAAATTCCCATATCCAATCTAAATGCCCACCCCTGTTTGCCTTTGGCTCAAACAAACTCCAACCTGAGGATAATTTTATATCATAGTCAAAATTAAGGAGTACATATGAATCTTTTCTCGAAAAATTTGGACATATGGTGTCCAGCCACGTCATGCTAGAGCTCTATTAATAATAAGGACAAATACAAAAATAATCTATTAACAGTAAATAGTATGAATTGATCATAAATTTAATGAACGACATTCCACCCGCATCATGCTAGAGCTCTGTTAATGATAAGGACAAATACAAAAATGAGTTATTAACATTAAATAGCATGCTACCCAGTCGGCCTCCTAATTTTCAATCCCGACCTACACAAGTGGTTTTTTAACTCACATTTTGAAAAGTTCTATTAGGTTCTTAGTAGCAATCAGCGACCTCGATTCCCAAGAAACTCAGTGATCTCAAAAATTTTCGAAGCCTGGTCAAAGTACGAGGGGGGAAACTCAATCATGAAACTGAATAAGGATGAGAAAGCAGACTCAATAGCTGCGGTTACAGATGCTATGACTTTTCATTTCCAGTTCGGTCTTTCAATAGGTAGTCAGTTGCAGGCGTAGTCGGACTCTTTTGTTCCAAATAAAGTTGTATCTTGCTTCTCTTGTGCCCCGTGGAAGGCCCAGGATGGTCGCTATAACGTCTTTTTCAGCACGGTAACAAAGTTCAGCTTTCCAGATAAAGGTCTAATAGAGTTGCGCTTTTTTAGTACATTACCTTTCATTACCAATCTGTCGTTTTACAATACGAAGTTACCTGATTTGACCAAAAATTTAATTAACGAATGATAAAAGTGAATAATGTCAAATAGTACATGAACAAATTATAACCTTTTCCCTCTAAAATAATCACATATTCAGACTTTTAACATGCGTTTCACATCAGATTGAGTCCACCCAAACCTTTTCAATAATTCGCAATGTCTTTTGAATGAGTTTGCTTGGTACAATATTTTAAAGCCAAACCCATAAGCGGCCCCTTTAAGTTGGCCTCGCTTTTTATTTTGGCACCCTAACTCAGACTTATTCCATTTTGACACTCCCATCCCTTATTTTATGTGCCATTTAAACACAGAACACCGACCTGTCACATTGAGTGAACTTCATCGCCCAAGTCGCGCGTGAGACAGAAAAGACACTCCCTTTTAACGCAATTACTTATTACCGTTGGAGTCCCATTTATACCCCGTTTCTTCCTTCCCTTTCTCCATTATCATATGTAAATAAGCCCTAATTATCCAAAGATCCATCTCCATGAATATTCTAAATGTTGCTTTCTTTCTGTAATTTTCCAAAGCTTAGGTTGAGATTAATAGAAAAGTGAACCTTATTATACTTTTTCTTATTCTATAATTTATTTCTGTACTTCTTCTTCTTCCGTAATTTTGAGCTTGAACTCCATAGCCATTGTAGCTAAGAAAGAGAAGAAAACTCTCAAAAAGGATTAGATGTCTATTTTTATGGTTTTAACGCGAAATTGAGAATTTCATGGTCCCCTAGAAATCCAGGTCGACGGTTTTATGGGTGTAAATTTGACAAAGTAAGTCAGCCACCTATTTGCACTTAAATCTGATAAATTCTTGGTTTCAGTTTGTTAAAAAAATCTGTTTTATCTTGTTTTGAAGGATCGCGGTGCTTGCGAATTACTTTAGATGGTATGATGAAGATTTTTCCGATCAAGCGAACATGACCATTAATGGTTTACTGAAAAGGGTCAAAGAAAATGATGCAAAATTGGCTCGGGCAAGAAAGAAGTGGATTTTTGTGTTGTAGTTGTGTTCATCACATGGAATTGTTTGGTTGTTCCTTCATTTTATTGAAGATGGTAGTGTGAATGTTAGTTTTTGGGTGAATTTTATGTACTGATTATGGGAATTTTTTGGGTGGATTTATGTTGAAGATGGTTGTTCCTTTGTATATGTACTGCTTAAATTTCAGTAGCAAGCCATTCATTCTCCTTTTATATGTTGCACTTTTTGCAAACTGTAGTAGAGTACATTAGAATTGCAAAACCATTTATACAAAATTACACAATTTGCAACTGAAAGAATGGCAGAATGACAACAGAATTGCAGAATTTGCACAACGGAATTCCACGCCTTTTATACACAATAGAATTGCAACTGAAACATGAGAAGAAAAAAACAGAAACAGAATGATTTCAAACCTTAAAACAGAACAGAACAGAAACATAATTCATCAAATCTGCTTGCAACTAGAAATAACAAATCTGCTTGCAACTGGAAATAAGCTACTGGACTTTACTTTTAATCAACTTCACAGAAACATAATTCATCACCTTAAAACAGAACAGAACATAACAGAAACAGAACAAAAACAATTGCAGCTAGGGGTGTTCAAAACCAAACCAAAACCGAAAATCGAACCGAAATCGAAGCTTAATGGCTTATTGGTATCGGGTTAACGGTTTAACGGACAGGAACGGATTGAAATATTTTTATTAACGTCTCATCGGTTAGGGGGCGGATTATTCAATTTTTTTAACGGATAATCCGTTAACCCGTTAAGAATCTATATATATACATATAAAATTTATTTTTATCCATATATATTAAATAATCAAAAACCCTTTTTTGACAACATTGATATAGTTATGAAACCTAATTTACAAAATCAGTGTAGTTACATATTTTTTCTTTCCGAAAAAATAAATTGATCGGACAAAAACTTATTCAGGAACAACTAGCTAACAGTGAACTCCTAGACACCTCAACCCCAAGCAGAAGAAATAAAACAAATAAGCAATATAAAGGAACCATATGCTTACACTCACAGACAATAGACTATCTGGAAGCCTCGAGGAACTAAGTTGAGCAGGTTCACTAATTTCAGTCAGTTTCCAAATTTTGGATTTCTCCAGCTCATCAGAAACCCTAGAACGGCCAATTGGAAATCTTTCACATGGACTAAGGCCAATGTGCATAATCATAAATAATATTCTATACAGATGATTTACCCATCACGGTGTCTCTACTGCTTTGTCCCTCTTAGTACGTCGACCACCTATTTAAATATACAGAGACTAAATTTTATTTTATTTTGATTGAATTAGGCCGATAAATCGCCCGATAAGAGCTAAATCGATACCAATTCGCCTGATATCTTATCGGGTTGCTAGCTGATTAATACATTTAAAAACCGATAACCGATAATCCAAATCGTTAAGAGTAAATAACCATCCAATCCGCCCGATAAGCAGCCCTAGTTGCAACTGAAAATAAGCAACTGGACTTTGATGTGATCTTCTTAGCTTCCAAACTTTTAATCAACTTCCCAGAAACATAATTCCACACCTTAAAACAGAATTCCACACCTTAAAACATAATTCCAACCTTAAAACATAATTCCAACCTTAAACTAAATTAACATCACTGAAACTAAAATACCAATACCAAAATAACATATTCAATACCAATACCAAAATAACATCACTGAAACTAAAAGACAAGGGTTTGTTGTGTCTTACATATCCAATACCAATACCAAAAAACACCAATAGGGTCTTACATATTCAATTCCAAAAAACATTAAATAAAAGTTTCAACAACCTTGACGTAACTAGTCCTACGACATAAACAAAAGACTTCTAAAGCTGGGATTTCTGGTTGCACTCTATTGGTTGACTTGAAGTCCTTCGATTCCTGGTTGCACTCATCCTTTGAAGCTGGGATGTTGTAACTGTTTTTTTTCCTTTCTATTTTAGACCATTATGGTTAAATCCAATATCAATATTTGTTGCAGATGCATCTCTAAATGTACCACATGTTTCTTTCAGAAGGTTCACCAGGCTGCAAAATAATAAAATTAGTAATTGATATATAAAAGAAAGAAACAGAGGTATTTGCCTCTTTTAGAAAGGTGCACCAACTTACATTCAATATGCTTTTTCCAGTCATTGTATCTTGATAAATGCCAAAACCTGATTGTCTAAGCCTTTTATACCTTGCTGCCTGTTGAGTTTCATGTGCTTGTTGTATGTTTGAGCTTACATTGCTACAACCCTTTCCTCTAATATCAGCGGCAACAGATCTAAAATATCCCCTTCCTAGTCTTAGACCTCTGTCTCTTCCTCTTGATGTAGATTGACTTTGACCACTTCTACTTACAGCAGATGTGTCTTCGCTAATTGAAGATGGAATGCTAGGCATGGTTGTTGCAGTAGCAGTTGGCTGACTTCTTTGAGTTGGATTACTTGCTTGAGTTGTATCTCTCATTGTAGGCTAAAAGAATATACAATAGTTAGTGTGCATTAGAGAATGCTAAAAAGGACTTAAAATAAATTTGTCTTACCCCAGATTTGTAAGCATATTTGTTATGACCCAACTGGTGACATTTTGAGCAAGTCATCTTCACTCCTTTCTTTGATAAATTGTCAATTTTTTTTCTTGGCTCATCTTTCG
Organism: Nicotiana undulata; assembly: GCA_005239495.1. Taxonomy (NCBI): domain Eukaryota; kingdom Viridiplantae; phylum Streptophyta; class Magnoliopsida; order Solanales; family Solanaceae; genus Nicotiana; species Nicotiana undulata. The sequence goes on along the minus strand of ML272533.1, from coordinate 45,353 downwards.
CCCTTCTCCTACACCTTTTAGGTCTCCCTGACATTGATTTTGGTTCAGGTGGCTCAATTGAAGAATTTTCTGATTCTGGCCACATCTTCATATTGGGCATAGATTGTATAGAATATTGGTAAGCTTTCACGAAGGTGGCTTTCCTGTACCAATGCTCAACCAACTCATCTAGATTTTATTTTATGTGATATAATGCGCAGCAGCATGAGGACAAGGAATTCCTCTTAACATCCAAGTTCTACAAGTGCAAGTCTTCCATCTTAGATCAACAACATGCTTAATATCACCATCACTAGTCTCAAATCCATCATCCCCACTCCAAAGAACTTTAAACCTCCTAGAGGCCTCTTTATTCTCTTCTAATATCACTCTTGCTATTGGGGATATATATGTTATCCATATCTCAGCAAATCTCCTCATATCCACATGCATAGTCATGATTTTGCACCTTATTTCTTCTAACATAAATATAATTGACTTATGCATAGGTTTTACTATCCATAAATTAAATATTTCACACATATTATTTTCAACAACATCACACTTAGACACATCACTAAAATAAGCCCTTACCCATACCTCTTTGTTGTAATCTAGCGCATCCTCACATATGTTTCTCCCTAGCATTGACAACCTTGCAAGCTCATCTTTAAACTGGATAACAAATGATGACTTGGAACATCTCCAGAATTGTATCATTCTTTCTTTATCTTTCCATTTTTTAGCCCAATTGGACCATATATTTCTGGCACACATTTTGTGCTCTGCCATGGGCAGACAGTCCTCAATTGCTGGGATCAATCCCTGCAACAAAAAATACAAGATACTGTCTTAATTTCAGATATAAATACAAAATAAGTAAACAAAATTATGATGAACAAATAAAGTAATCTACAGAATATACCTTTTGACTATCTGAGATTACTATTAAGTTTGTTCCATCTCCTAGCTCCAAGTCAGCAACCAAATATTGTATGAACCAAGTCCAGGAATGTTTTGTCTCTTGGTCCACAACTGCCCATGCTATTGGAAACATTTGATTGTTCCCATTTTTTCCAACAATTCACCTTTACATAACCCCTTCAAGAAGAATCCATCAAAATCAATGATCCTCCTGCACCCTTCTAACCATCCCCTTTTAAGAGCATCAAAACATACATAAAAGTAGACAAATAAGTTCTTCCCTGGTGTAGTGTCACTATCAGTTCTAATCCAGCAAGAACTCCCTGGATTTGTCCTCCTAATTGTGTCAGCATAGTCAGCTAACCTGGAAAATTCTAGTTTCCAGTCCCTCATGAACTCCTGCATTACAATAGACTTAGCTCTGTATGCTATAGTCCTTCCAATGTACAAACCCAAGTTCTTCCTAACCCATTCAAGAATCTCCCGCAATTTAATGTTTGGCTATGACAATATTCTATCCCTGAATTTATAACCAATATACTTAGAAGTGCATAACTTATTTTTGTTTTTTGTGGTACACTTATGCCATGAATGATATTTTTTTACAATAAAATTCCCAGTATCTCTATCAGTGCTTGCATATAGCTCCCATTTGCACAAACCATTACTTTTGCACTTAGCTCTAACTCTATGTTTCTCATTAGGCTTAAGTATGAGCTGAACTTTATTTCAACAGCATAAGATTGAACGGCCTTCCTAAACTCAAGAACACCTTCAAAGACCATACCAAGTTCAAAAATAGCCAACCAACGGTCTAGGTCATACCTGAGCTTCTTACTACTCCTTATAGCTAGTAAGTCAACACCAGGTTTAGCTAGCTCATCTTGACTATCATCACTTCCTATATCACTACTATCATAGTAATCCTCATCCCCCCCACCCAATTTTCCAGCATACTTGTCTCTCTTATTTGGCCTTTCAGTATCATCAAAACCCATGTCTGCTCCAGCTTCCCCTAGCTCAATCTCCTCAGTTGGAGTAGGTTTCTTCTTCTTCTTCTTTAGCTTTTCTTTCACCTTTCCTTTCTCCAAAATCTTCCTCATTTGTTTCCTTTGCTATTAACTCCTCATCTAACTCACTATCATATTCCTCGGGTATATCATCTAAATCGCTATCACTAGAGAACAAATCTGATAAATTTACCTTTATATTTTCACCGGCAACATCTAAATTGGTCTCACCATTTTCAGCTTGAGTGTTTTCTGTAGTTGTATTTACTACAGCCTCCACAAAATGTTCAGCATAGTTTTTTGCATTTATACCAGCTAAATCACCATCTAAAGTTTCCCTAGACTCATTTTCAACCACTTGTGGCCCACAAATAAGAGAAGTTGGGACCACCTCCACATGAGGGTCATGAATAAGATGACAAACAAATAAGTCTAATACCCCATCTTTACAGTGACAGCCAATATTATACAATTGTTCATCATTTTCAATTAGTACAAACTTTTCTGACCTAGAGTTAAATACATAAAATCCCCTAACAGAAATATACCTCATATTTCTCGTAAAATACTCAAGCTCAAACAAGGATAAGTGGTCCTTATCTATAGAAAACGCGTTTACCTCACAGTCACGACCCCAAAACTAAACTAGTCGTGATAGCGCCTATCGTGGAACTTGGCCAGCCAAATTAACACTCAAAACATAAAGAATCTTTCATTTATATCATTACTAAACTGGTAATCCATACATGTTTCGTTCAATCATTTTAAAACACATAAAGCTACACCGAATATTAAATATAACCTCAAGATCCCGGAGTCACTGGTCATGAGTATCTAAAGAAAATATACAAGTCTGGTAAATAAACTCTATAATAGTAAGCAGGAGAAAGCAGGTTTGCGGACGCGTGCATCTACCTCGCAAATCTCTGAGAAATCTCTGGAACAGGTAGACAGCTAACTCTGCCCTAGCACCTGGATCAGCACACAAGGTGCAGGGAGTAATGTGAGTATGCCAACTCAGTAGTAATGAAAGTAAATAAGGTCTGAGCAGTAAGAAACACATAAAATCAAGTCATCAATTCACAATAAGCACAGTGTTTATTTACAACAGTGTATACGTTAAATCATCACACTTAAAGCCGATTTCAGTGAAAATCCTTTGAAAAATATAATATCCAACAGTTTCAATAAAATGTCCAAGAAGTTTAGTGCAAAAATGATATGAATCATAAGTAGCCACTCGGGCAAACACATGAATAATAAACAGCCCCTCGGGCATAACATCACTTAGAATCAGCCCCTCACCATGCCTCACAATCACTCATAATCAGCCTCTCGGGCAACCTCACAGCCACTCATGCCTCCCAATCACTCGTCACTCGGCACTCGCACTCAGTAGGTACCTGCGCTCACTGGGTGTGTACAGACTCTGGAGGGGCTCCTACAGCCCAAGTCCGATCCATATGTCTTGTTGTGGTGTGCAACCCAATCCATATATATTGTCGCGGCGTGCAACCCGATCCCTATATACTCCTCACAATATAGGCTCTCGGCCTCACTCAGTCAGAAACCTCTCAAAAAGTCACTCGGGCTATCAGTAAAACGGGGTACTCGACCCAAAAATATCATTTTTATGCATCAAAGTAGTATAAATGAGACTGAGTTCGAAATCAGTTAAGCATAATATGACTGAGTGTAAATCATACGTCAACACAGTGAGAAATAACAGTAAATAGCTCCCAAGGGGTCTAAACACATGGCACAAGGCCCAAATACGGCATTCCGCCCAAAACATAGTAATGATCTTTAAACATGAAATATCATATGGTTTATAATCAAATACGCAACTTAATAGTTTCTACGGGACGGACCAAGTCACAAGCCCCATCGGTGTACGCCACATACTCGTCATCTAGTATGTGTACCACTCCAAAATAGTGATACAGTGTGAATTCCAGGGTTTCATATCCTCAGGACGAGATTTACAAACATTACTTACCTCAAACTGGCCTGAATACTAATATGTGATGCTCTTGCCTCTCGAATCGGCTCCCAATTGCCCAACTCTAACCAAAACCAAATTAACATCATCAATATACGTTAGGGAGATGAAATCCATTCAAAAATTATCAAAATTAAGCACAATTTCCGAAATTGGCCAAAACCGACCCCTGGGCCCACGTCTCAGAATTAAATAAAAATTAAAAAACTAGAATCTTTATCCTTCCACGAGTCTACCCATATGAAATGCATCAAAATCCAACCACAAATGACCCCTCAATTTCTCAATTTAAAGTCTCAGGTTTCCAAGCCCTAACCCCCAATTTAGTCAATAATATTTCTATAAGTTCCACCCTAAATCAGTCAAATAACACCATAGAAATGAGTTTTAGGTCCAAAAATCTTACCTCCACGAAGTTCCCTTGATTTCCCTCTTCAAAACCCTTTTTCAAGATCAAACCCATAAGAAAACTTGATGAAATAAGCCAAAATTTGTGAAAGCCTCTTTTTATACCTTCTGCCCAGGAAAGACCGCACCTGCGGTCCTTATCCTCGCACCTGAAGACCCGCACCTGCGGTCCAAGGTGCGTACCGGCGGAAAACCACTTAAGGGCCAAACTCTGCATCTGCGGTTGTCCAGCCGCACTTGTGGGCTCGCAGGTGCGGTCCTTTTACCGCATCTGCGACCAACTCTTTCCAGCCCAAAAATCCGCACCTGCGGCTTCCCATCCGCAGGTGCGGCCACACTAGAAGTTTTGCACCAGCAGCAGCTTTTGCTGCATTTACCAAGTTTAAACCTCCAGATGACCATCCGAAATCATCCTGAGCCCTCGGGGCCCAAACCAATGAAACCCGCAAGTCATATATGATCACTCGAACTTAGTTGAACCCTCGGAACACCCGAAATAACATCAAAACACCAAATCAACTCATGATTCAAGCCTAAGGATTTCTAAACTTCCGAAATTCACCAACGATGCCGAAACTAACCAAACCACCTCCGAATGACCTAAAATTTTACACACACATCCAAAATGACACCACGAACATGTTCCAACTTCCGGAATTCCATTCCGACTACGATAGCTAATTTTCCACTGCTGGCCGGAAATCGCCAAAAACTCAATTTCGCCAATTCAAGCCAAATTCTACTTCGGACCTCAAAATAACATTCCGAACACACTCCTAAGTCCCAAATCACCTAATGAAGCTATTTGAGCTATAAAATCCACATTTCGAGGTCATTTACCTATAAGTCAACTTCCGGTTGACTTTTCTAACTATAAAGCCAACTTAAGAGACTAAGTGTCTCATTTCTCTCCACAACCACTCCGAACCCGAACCAGTCAACCTAACACAACATAAAAGAGCTCTAGCACACAAGAATGAAGCATAAATGGGGAAAACGGGCTAAACTCTCGGAACGACCGATCGGGTCATTACATTCTCCCTCACTTAAACATACGTTCGTCCTCGAATGTGCCCAGAGTTGTTTCAAAAACCATCAAAATTGCCGCGTAACCCATCATGCACATATCCTGGGGTGATACCACGTCACCTTATCCCATATAGGTCCAACAGCACAACACAGTTGAAATTTCAAAATCCAACCTGACCCATAAAACCTTAAAAACAAATTTCCACTTCTGAAATAATTTACAAGATCAAAATTCCACAACTATAAACTGAATAAGTTTGAACACGCTGTATCAAGCCATATCCGCAACCCAAGGATGTAATCACATAATATACCGCAGGACTCAAACACTCATAGTGATAACTCCTAATCACAATAGCTGCTCAAAACAACCCAATACCGGTACATAACCTCTTATCAAGCAATGTCTCGCTCTAACACTTTCATATGATGTCGATGATGAAAGAAACACGTAGAAACTAGAAACCACTCGTCCGATCAGTCAGTCATGGAGCTCCCCCTTTCTCTTACAGGAACTATAGCAGATTTCTAAGCCAACTTCTGATATCGTCCTTCCAACCATGTTGTAGTCAACTCTGGTAGTATTCATTCTAGGCCCAATGACCTCTTCTCGTCCAACACGACCACTCTGATGACATGACGCATCAATACAATCCAAACACATAACCTGTGCAATTCGTGCACTCAATAACAACATCCACGAGCTCAAATCATAAAAAAAGATTCACACGAGAGGACTATCCTGCCATTAACAATTACCATCACAACACCGTGCTAAATTCCTGGCACACATCGTAAAATCAAAACACACAAATCTGACACCAAGAATCATACCTCCACATAACTCCGCTACAATGCGTGATCTCATCCAACGCTGGACCACATGAGATAATTCAAGTCACCTTGCTTAAAATCAATAACCATGCGCAATTCGACATCAAGTACTCAAAGTGCATTGCCATAACCACGAGAAAATAAGACGATACCATGCCACACGAACTAGAAAGAACATAACCAATACGTCTAAATCCCGCAATACTCAATTACTTACCTTACTCAAATCCCGCTATAAAGCCCAATTAGAACTGCTTCATATGTGCATATAACTGATAATCACAACTTCTCGTAACACTGAAGGGTGACTCATAAATTACTCCAGAACACGAATAAACTCAATGACAGTCGAGTGGTACGTCCCTCAACAATAACAATTCGGAGTCAACAATCCCGATTTTGTGCAGAACACACACCCATACTGGGCCTACCAATTAACCCTAACTCAACTCTGGTCACCCACAACAAATAGGTAACTCTCCGACAATTCACAATGACTGAATCATGGCATATACTAACATCTGACTAGGTTTGCTCGCATCCTCACAGTTCACAATCACAGAATAATCTGTTTATCAGAATTCTCAGTCTCGAAGTCCATGAAGCGCACAAATTACCATATCTAATCTCAACTCCACCACTCGAATATATAACAGATCCCTAATACTCAATCATCCCACGAGGGATACCCCTATACTTTTTCTGTGTCACCAAGCAAACTTGAATATCAACAGTCAATCCAACCACAGAGCGTCGCAATACCAATGAAGCACTCTTAACTCCACACATTGCTCTTTATGAATTGTATACCCTCATCAAGCCACCCAATAGAGATATCATCTACCTAGTCATCTGAAACTGCCAATGTTGCCTGAGAATTTTTTACCTTCCTTCCGGAATTGAACTGTGACCTCACATATGCAAAATCTCAACTCTACAAAACCTACCGCATACGCCATGCCATCCTATGATAAATATGAGAACTTCATGATCCCTTCTGAGCCACAAGCTACTACGTACCCAACTAGACAAGAAATTTCCATTTGATCCCATTTAGAAGCAAAATCACTATACATCACCTACACCTAATGCCAGTAGAAAATATACATCTCTAACCGTGGTAGAAACCATCAGGAACTATCCAACTCCCATTTGTGCAACACTAAACCGTCAGGACTGAATCCTTCTAACTCAACCAAGCTACGCAAGTTACCAAAACTCAAGAGCATTGCTAAGAAACACCTATAAAACTCATTGCCTCATAAACACCCAAAGAACTGATCATATCCCTTACCATGTCGATCCCACCTACTACAAAGATGGCCTATTTATACAAGTTCCTTCTGACTTACCTTCGAATTGATACTTCTCCTAGCCATAATACCGTAATTCTCAACCTAGACTCACCACACGGGACCCAAGCATAAGACCGTACTGTCTAAGGCTCGTAAGCCGCTGAATACTCTCTTAAATATCCCCAAAAGTACCACATTCAAAATACTTACCTTGAGAAGACTTCCTGCGAATCTAAAGCCATTACCTTCACTTTCCTGATACTGATATGTAGAATCCATGATAATGTAGAAATGTCACAAGTCTTGACACCCTTCCACGTAAACCTCAGATCTAGCCAAATACACACCTTGAAAATTCCTAATTGTTACGTACAACCTTTAATCCATCAGATTCATTCTCGAGAGTCATCCACTCTACACAAATCTCGATTACACTAATCAAGCAGACAGGGCGACCTGGCCCCGTTTGCATACCAACATACTAGGAAGTAATCCCCACACTTGAAACAACAAGCAAGTTCATACATTGCACGCACTACACCTTTTACAATTACAACTCATTCATTCAATAAACCTATCTACCCATAAAGTACATTACAACCTGTATCAAAGAATTTTCACTACTCGAGTCATTCCCAGACTCCACCTCTGCAGGTCATAACTGATCCACCAATATACCTCGAGCTGAAAACCAATACAGCACATAATCGTGCAATCAACTTATTATTAACGGACTCCCTCGCTTGGCTCAAATCCAATGACCAAGACAAACCATAACTCACAATGCCCATACGCTATCACTGCCACCATACTGCAGTGAGATTCAACTAAATCATTCATAAGCTCATATGACACAAACCATCTAATATCCCAAGTCGTATGCAATCTCGCATTCATCATTGTAAGTTTGTAACAGTCAATGCCAACTCCCACAAGCGACCTAACTCAAATTGCAACATATATCAATTACTGATAAAAGAGGACTTGCTACAAAACCACCTAAGGGTCACACAACCTCAGGACACCCCGCAGAAGATAACCCCGCCTGTTTAGCCTCAACTGATATCATCTCTATACCCTTCCAAAAATCATAACTATCACACAATCACTACAGCCTTCTGCATTAAAACACAACCAATGCCTATCCTCGAGGCATCAAGATACGTGGTATAAGAACCTGAAGCCGATGGAATAACTAACACTGGCGTTGTGGTCAAGGAAATCTTGAGCTTCTGAAAGCTCTACCCCACACTCGTCTGACCACATGGATACCCTCACTAGACACCACGTGTCCCAATAATGCTATTGAACTGAGTCAAAATTCACACTTGGAGAACTTTGCATAGATCTTCTCCTCCTGAATCCTTATAATACCATCCTCAAATGCTGAGTATGCTACCCCTGGCTACGTGAGTACGCCAGGATGCCATCAATGAATTATAACACGGCCGGATACACCATTAATCAAATATATAAACGTTGTTGGGGCATTGGTCCGCTCAAAAGACATCACCAGGAACTCAGAACACAACAGGAAAATCCACTTCACTCCACAACTAAGCTACACGAGAGTCTTTCAATACACTCACAACTCGAGGCCCTATTCTAACTCACGACAGAAGTCAAATACTCAATGGTTCTTTCTACATCTCCCGCCAACTCATTTTGTCACAATCAAACAACCTGAACACATCTAACCATCAAATCACACTCACCACGTAGTCATCTAGTCACAAAGTCTCATCAATAAGGACACAAATGGACATATAAATCCCCAAATGCACGTGCTCACACAAACAAAATCTCAGCACTCAAGCCACAGACAAAATCCGGCCTCAAGTCCTCCAGACTGGCCCATTATCAATCTGCTAAAAATCACATCTCACCCATGGAAATCACAAGTCGTCGATACATAACTGATATCGAGCGCTCACGTGCGCATTTGAATACATGAAAGGAATTTCAAGAGTTACGCTTTTGGCCTAATAAGTGGATACGCACGACAAGAATTCAAGGAGGTGAGATTTTTCCTAAGGGTTCTGCAGCCTCTCGAAGATAAGTACAAACGTCTCTGTACCGATCCGCAAGACTCTACTAAACTTGCTCATGACCGGTCGGTCCTATGTAACCTAGGCTCTAATACCAACTTGTCACGACCCCAAATCTCGTGGAACTAGGCCAGCCAAATTAACACTCAAAACGTAAAGAATCTTTCATTTATATTATTACTAGACTGGTAATCCATACATGTTTCGTTTAATCATTTTTAAACAGATAAAGCTACACCGAATATTAAATACAACCCCAAGATCCCGGAGTCACTGGTCATGAGCATCTAAAGAAAATATACAAGTCAGGAAAATAAACTCTATAATAGTAAGCAGGAGAAAGCAGGTTTGCGGACGCGTGCATCTACCTCGCAAATCTCCGAGAAATCTCTGGAACAGGTAGACAACTCACTCTGCCCTAGCACCTGGATCAACATACAAGGTGCAAGGAGTAATGTGAGTACGCCAACTCAGTAGTAATGAAAGTAAATAAGGTCTGAGCAGTAAGAAACACATAAAATCAAGTCATCAATTCACAATAAGCACTGTCTTTCTTTCCAACAATGTATACGTTAAATCATCACGCTTAAAGCCGATTTCAGTGAAAATCCTTTGAAAAATATAATTTCCAACAGTTTCAATAAAATGTCCAAGAAGTTTAGTGCAAAAATGATATGAATCATAAGTAGCCACTCGGGCAAAAACATGAATAATAAACCGCCCCTCGGGCATAACATCACTCAGAATCAGTCCCTCAGCATGCCTCACAATTACTCATAATCAGCCCATCGGGAAACCTTACAGCCACTCATGCCTCCCAATCACTCGTCACTCGGCACTCGCACTCAGTAGGTACCTGCGCTCACTAGGGGTGTAAAGACTCCGGGGGGGACTCCTACAGCCCAAGCGCTATATTGCTGCGGTGTGAAGCCCGATCCCTATATACTCTTCACAATATAGGCTCTCGGCCTCACTCAGTCAGAAACCTCTCAAAGAGCCACTCGGGCTATCAGTAAAACGGGGCACTCGACCCAAAAATATCATTTTTATGCATCAAAGTAGTGTAAATGAGACTGAGTTCGAAATCATTTAAGCATAATATGACTGAGTGTAAATCATACGTCAACAAAGTGAGGAATAGCAGTAAAAGAAAAAACAAGGGGTCTAAACACATGGCACTAGGCCCAAATACGACATTCCGCCCAAAACATAGTAATGATCTTTAAACATGAAATATCATATGGTTTATAATCAAATACGCAACTTAATAGTTTCTACGGGACAGACCAAGTCACAATCCCCATCGGTGTACGCCACATACTTATCATCTAGTATGTGCGCCACTCCAAAATAGTGATACAATGTGAAATCCGGGATTTCATACCCTCAGGACGAGATTCACAGATATTACTTACTTCAAACCGGCCCGAATACTAATCCACGATGCTCTTGCCTCTCGAATCGGCTCTCAATTGCTCTGAATCTAACCAAAATCATATTAATATCATCAATATATGCTAGGGAGACGAAATCCATTCGAAAATTATCGAAATTAAGCACAATTCCCGAAATTGGCCAAAATCGACCCCCCGGGACCACGTCTCGGAATTTAATAAAAATAAATAAACTAGAATCCTTATCCTTCCACGAGTCTACCCATATAAAATACATCAAAATCCAACCACAAATGACTCCTCAATTCCTCAATTTAAAGGCTCAAGGTTCCAAGCCCTAACCCCCAATTTAGTCGCTAATTTTTCCATAAATTCCACCCCAAATCAGTCAAATAACACCATAGAAATGAGTTTTACGTCAAAAAATCTTACCTCTATGAAGTTCCCTTGATTTCCCTCTTCAAAACCCTCTTTCAAGCTCAAACACGTAAGAAAACTTAATGAATAAGCCAAAATTCGCGAAAGCCTCTTTCTATACCTTTTGCCCAGGAAAAACCGCACTTGCGGTCCTTATCCTCGCACCTGCGGACCCGCACCTGTGGTCCCAGGTGCGCACCTGCGGAAAACCACTTAAGGGCCAAACTCCGCATCTGCGGTTGTCTAGCCGCACCTGCGGGCTCGCAGGTGTGGTCCTTTTACCGCATTTGCGACCAGGCACTTGTGTCCATCGTAGCTGCGGCTCCCCATCCGCAGGTGCGTCCACACCAGAAGTTTTGCACCAGCAACAACTTTTGCTGCATTTACCAAGTTTAAACCTCCCGATGACCATCCGAAATCATCCCGAGCCCTTCGGGGCCCCAACCAATGATACTCGCAAGTCATATATGATCACCCGAACTTAGTCGAACCCTCAAAACACCCTAAATAACATCAAAACACCAAATCAACTCATGATTCAAGCCTAAGGATTTCTAAACTTTCTAAATTCGCCAACGTTGCCAAAACTAACCAAACCACCTCCGAATGACCTGAAAATTTACACACACCTCCAAAATGACACCACGAACCTGTTCCAACTTCTGGAATTCCATTCCGATCCCGATAGCTCATATTCCACTGCCGATCGGAAATCGCCAAAAACTCATTTTCGCCAATTCAAGCCAAATTCTACTCCGGACCTCAAAATAATATTCTGAACACACTCCTAAGTACCACATCACCTAATGAAGATCAAATCTACATTTCGAGGTCATTTACCTATAAGTCAACTTCCGGTTGACTTTTCTAACTATAAAGCCAACTTAAGAGACTAAGTGTCTCATTTCTCTCCACATCCACTCCGAACCCGAACCAGTCAACCTAACACAACGTAAAAGAGCTCTAGCACACAAGAATGAAGCAAAAATGAGGAAAACGGGCTAAACTCTCGGAACGACCGATCGGGTCGTTACACTCACTTTCACCAACGTATTTGGCGACAGGAGCTTCGATAAAAACTCCACTGTGGTGAAAACAAAAAAGAATATATTCTGACATGTCTTCGATTTTACCTATAATGAAAAGGAAAAAATGAAAAGAAAAAAAAGACAAAAGTCAGAAGATTCGAAAACAATAAATGAAAACCCTAAATTTCCATCTGAAATTTTCAAAAACATCATTGTAACAACAACACCCAAAATAAACTACAAAAGCAATATTAAAGTAGGTAAATCGACACTTACCAGTATTTTAAAGCACGAACGTGAAGGACCAACACTGTAAGAACCGATACACTGTAAGAACGTGATGAAATTTTGAAAAGACCAACACTGAAATTTCGATTATCCAGCCTTCAAACAAAAGGAGCAACACTAAGAATTCATGGTTTCATCTCCTTGGGCTTGTGATTTGTTTAACAGGGTGAGAGAAAATCGGTGACTTTTGAGAATTAGGTAAAAGATGAAAAGGTTTATTTACTGAAATTGGGTATGGGTTATTTTTTATCGGGTGTGGATTTTTTATCGTGTTTGAGTATTTTTTAACGGGCACGGGTTGAGATTTATTGGGAGGAAATTACGTGGATAATAAATCTAAGTGGCAGTAAATAATTTGTTAGCTTTACACGTTGGCAGTGGTTATGAACACACGCCTGAGTCATAAGCACAAGTCAGTGTTTTGTGTTTAAATGACACATGAGATAAGGGGTTGGAGTGCCAAAAAAAAACATTTCTGAATTGAGGTGCCAAAATGAAAAACGGGACCAACTTAAAAGGGTTGCTTATGGGTTTAGCCTTGTTTTAATTTAGAGCTTGTATTAAGGCATATTTTTGGAATCTTCTACGGAAATAGAACAAAATTTCTACAGGAATTTCAATTACCAAACATTTATTTTCTAAAGCAAATTTTCTCTCCAAACATTTTGTAGGGCCACAGGTCACCTAAATTAGAATAGTGGCAGGACTAATTGGGAGATTATCTGATGGCCAACATTAAAGGAAAAAAAAACACAAAAGAAAAAAATCGAATGTATTATTCACCGACAACTTTGGTTGTTGTCCATTAAAAAAACTGTTTTTTTTTTAATTTTTCATTCGACGTCCGATATATGCTTTTGAGATTTTATGTTTGAGATTCGATTAAATCAAATTTGCACCAAAAACTTTTATTGAGTAAAGTATTTCCTACCAAAAACATTAAAATACTTATTATTCACTGCGACCTTTGATGGTTCATCAAAAACCTGCACCACAACTACGAGGTTCACATATTTTAGAGTCCGTTTGGACATAACAAATTTTTCTCTTTTTTTCAAAATTTTTTTACTTCTTTTTGGAAGTCATTGTTGATTCATAAAATTTTAAATTTTTACTTAAAGATGCACTTTGGAAATTTCTTAAAATTTGAAAAATTCCAAAAAAGTTATTTTTCAAAACTTTTACTCAAATCACTCAAAAAATGCCGAAAACAACCCAAAATTATATTCATGTCCAAACACAAATCTAAATTTCAAATACAATATTCACTTGAAAATTTTTTTCACCATATTTTGAAATTTTACCGTTCTTATGTCCAAACGCCCACTTAGGGGTCGTTTGGTTTGAATACGGCTTATGCCGGGATAAGTTATACTGGTATAAGTTATGTTGAGATAAGTTATGATGGTATTAATTATGCTGAGATTATTTTTTATCCATTGTTTGATGTGTTGTATTAAATATGACAATTGCATAATTTGTAAGAAGAAAATATAAGTTATACCGGTGCTAATTACCCCACCCTCTATAAGGTATAAGTTATCCCGATGTTAATTTTAATTCTAGGATAACTTATACCTAGTTTGCTAACCAAACGAATGATTAAGGTGGTATTAAATTTTTATATCAACATTAATATACCTTCTTATACCTCATGCCAAACGACCCCTTAGTATTATACGGTTGAAAATCAAGTCCAAAAAAGTATTCGACAATGACGAACCTAACCTCGATCCTGTTGTAAAAGAAAATAAAAAAATAAGCTAGCAAACCTAAAATGGCAAGAACATTCCTCATTTTCAGTTTCTAGGACAATATGATGGAGTAGTATCTTATTTTTAAAATATTTCCCACAAATCCAAACAACAAAACTTTCTGCTACTATAGACTTTCGAGCCGATGACATAAAATATTTTGATTTATTGAAGAAATTATAAAGAAATTGTATTTTAACGGAGTAAGTATTTATATGATAACAGAAGACCGAGAGCCGCCCACTCAGACATACCTAAACAATTAGTGATGATACAGAATTTATAAACGGAATTAAATTATAAAAATAAATACTACGAAAAAAATTAAAATATTTTATTTACCTACACAATATATTTCCGCGCAAAGGGGTGTCAATTAACACCCCTTGCTATAAGGTGGCTTTGCCACTGTTCCAAATAAAGATAAACTAGAGAAAATTAATATAAAAAAAAGAAAAAACTAAAAAAACTACATATTAGAATTGTATGAATGCAAAACCTACAATGTCAACAAAAATAAATCGATTCAAGTATTTGAACAAGATAGATTATGTACATTTTAATTTAAGGGGTCGTTTGGTTAGTGATATGTTTTATCGCAATCATAATGACGAAGTTATATGATATATCGGATCGAGCTGATCTCCCAGCTCATCGAAGAAGAGGATAAATCAGAAAATGATGGCTAATGAGTCATCATGCAAATCAAAGTGTAGCAAGTAAAATTGTATGATGAAACTAAATTAATTCTTTTACTTATATTCAACAAAAAAAGCAGCAATATCCCACTTTACATCCTTTTATTTATTAGTATTTATCATGATCGATCACAAGACCATGCTAATGATATGTGTTACCGAACTCAAAACAAAGACCGAGCCAAAAATTCAATTTTATGGGTTCTGAATTTCAGAACAATGATTCTAAATGTTAGTGACTGAGTTGTAAATTTAATATTCGTACATATTAAATGAATTCTAAATAATAAATATATTATTTGAACAAAAACTATTAGGTTCTGTTGTTCGATTTGTGCCTCCAGCCCTAAACTCAAATGGATAGAAAATTCAATATATAAAAGGACAAGGCACGACACATTAACGATACTCCTGTCTATTAGCCTAAAGTAAAGGATAATGCAAGTCGCACTCAATATCACCATCAAATGTTGTGTGAATCGGTAGGTAATTCTTTATTCTTAATTAAAAAATTAAGGTTCAAACTCTAAAAATAAAATCATTTTTAATAGAAAGCGATTTATTTCATAGAATTTTTCTATGCGAATTTTAATTAATTAGGTCCCAACGCGAATACAATATACTGGGTTGAAAATTAATTGTATATAAAAAAAAGTCGCATTCGAGACCAGATCTACGACCCTTTGAGTGCGACTCGAGTCGATCTTTATGACACTACTGGTCCTACATCATTATGCCTTCATTAATGCTACTTTACAATTCAGTTTTTAACCCGTCATTAATTCATTGTCGACGAATAATTTCGCTAAGACTAAACCAATAATAGGAACTAGATTACCAATCAGTTAGGGATGCAAAATTAATCTTGTGAATACAAGTAATTATAAAGATATAATTAATGGAGATAAAATTTATTAGTTTATTTCTTTTCATCTGTTTAAATTTTGGTGAATAGAGTTATCCGATACATATACTTAAAAATAATATATATAAATTTAATCGAGATGGGCATAAACTCGTTGGAACACCATCAATGTACCAAAAAACATTCTAAAGTGGGGAGAGCAGGTAAAGGTGGAACAAGTGAGCTTATACACTGACTTTCTAAAACGTGTGGAATCACTACCAATAACCAAATGTAACAAATAAATATTACCCACCAACAACTGTGGGTGCTGTTCACTAAGACGATGTTTATGTATTTTAATATTATAAGGTTGACACATAGTCAAAATGCACTAATATTGTAATCAACCTTAACCAAATCAATATCAGATTCAGTAATTATGTCTATCTGATATATTATACCTTTATTCAAAAGCCGAATCACGGGATTCTTAATAGAAAACTCTCATTGAATTCTCCAAAAGAAAAAAGAAAAAAGGGGTCTGGGGATTACTTGGGTAAGAATTTTGTCGAGCTGCTCGAACACCTTTTTTTCTTTCTTCGATTTTTTACATTGTAACATTAACACTCTTTATTTAGTGTTATGAACAAGGCGACAGAATTACACGTGTGAGTGTGTACGCGTAAAATAGAGGACAAAGTTTTCCTCAATTCCCCAATAAGGAAATAAGAGAGAAGCACATTTCGACGCGATTACAAGCAAGGCCGAAAGACCCCTCGTATCTGAACCCGTGAGAAGTGAATGATGTATTTGGGATCGGGCACGGCAAAATAACGGAACCAGACCAAGTAAAGTTTCTAGACCACGAAAAAATGGGGAGCGGTTATGCATGACAAGTAGGGAACCGTAATATTCGTCCTCAACTAGATATTATAGCGCGAATCCCGTCTGATATCAACTGTGGATTGGCATTTATCGGAAAAAAGAAGATTTTTTACGTTATTTAGAGTTGTACAAGGATTGAAATTTTCCTACTATAAAAGAAAAGTTTTATTATTATTTTGACAAACTGTTAACACGTAAACCAAAGCAGTAAAAGTTATTTTTTGTCTTCCAGCTATTATGCAAAGTGTTCTTTAGTTATTCTCTTCTTTAATTGCAACCGAGCTTATATCGAGGGTCCAATCGAGGCCGAATTTCAACGTTCAACTTTAATCGAAGTTTTGATTCCAGGTTAGCCTAAGGATGTCACATTCTTAGTTTACTCTCTTGACCGATGGCGCAGAGTCATGCCATCGCGGTGAGAACAATAACGTGATACCTAGAAATGATGTGACCCCTGCTGATCCCAATAGTGTCCCAGCCGCCAACCCGGTCGATACCAACTCACAAGCTGCCATCAACATCAAAGTACCGACTGATCCCGAAAACAACAGTCGCAGAGGACCCTGACCAGCGGCTCGAGAGGAGCCCGAAGGTGAAGGTGATAGGGTGAGCCTGCGGTTGATTTTCGAAATGTTGCAGGCTCAGCAAGCGGCAATAGTGCAGTTACAGAACAAGAGCCACGCCCCTAACAAGGTCGAGCCTGAGTAGTCTCGGAAAAATACTTTGAGGGATGAATAAGTTATCGCGGAACAGGGTGAATTCGGGCCCGGGGAAACTTCCGAGGTGATGAAGATGCTCAAAGCATTGACCAAACGGGTGGAGTCTGGCGAGAAAAAGATAGATTCCAATGATAAGAAAGTAGAAACGTGTAACTCCAGGGTCGATCAGATCTGGGAGAGTTGCTGATATTGAAGGGGCCGAATTTCAAAAAGTTCATTAAGAAGCCTTTCCCCCCCGAGCGCGGCACCGAAGCCGATCCCAAAGAGGTTTCGAATGCCCGACATTCCCAAGTATAATGGGACCACGGATCCAAATGAGCATGTAACCTCCTATACATGCGCAATCAAAGGGAATAACCTGGAAGACGACGAAATTGAGTCGGTGTTGCTGAAATAATTTGAGGAAACCTTGTACAGGGGTGAAATGATATGGTATTACAACCTGTCTCCGAATTCTATTGACTCATTTATTATACTTGAAGATGCTTCCGTAAATGACCGTGTCGGCGCCATCAAGGCCGAGACGAGGAAGTCAGACCTTTTCAAGGTCAAGCAGAGGGATAACAAGATGCTTAGGGAGTTCGTGTCGAGGTTCCAGATTGAACGGATGGATCTACCCCCGCCCGCGGATGATTAGGCCGTTCAGGCATTTACTCAAAGGCCCAACCCCTAAAGTTTCTTAGCTTCTGGTATCTAAAGCAAAACTTGGTGGAGTACCCGATGATCACCTGGGCCGACGTCCACAACAGGTATCAATCGAAGATCAGAGTCGAGGACGACCAACTCGGGGCCTGTTCGAGGTTTCTTTACCCCATTAGAACTGATGACAAGGTCTAAGAGAATCATCAATCATGAGCCGAGGCCGGTCCAAGATCGATACCATCCATACGGCGCAAATCGAAGGGGAAACAAATTCAGGCTCCACCCGACAAAGAACGACAAGAGAAATGGTCAAAGACCGAGCAGCCTTGGCCTGATAAGCAGCCGAGGCCGTAGAAATTAGTGGGTAACATATCGAGTACAAATCCTGGACCGCATTAAAATCTCAAATCTTGGCGTACTTTATGGCCAACTTTATGATGGCCTTGGTACTCGAGGTCGAGAAGGAATTACTACTCACTTTGGGGATTAGTTCATGGATCTAGACCCTATTCACGGACGGTGCCTCCAACGCGAAGGGGTCCGGGCCCGGTATCGTATTGAAACTACCTACGGGTAACGTAATTAGACAGTCTATTAGAACAATAAATTATTGACATACAACGTAGCCGAGTATGAAGCTATGATTGCAGGTCTATAACTGGGTAAGAGCCTAGGGGCCAAAGTGATCCGGGCCAAATGTGACTCCCTCCTTGTCGTAAATCAAGTTAATGGGACGTTCGAAGCAAAGGAGGAATGAATGCGGAGGTACTTGGATAAATTTCAGGTGACCTTACACCAATTCAAGTAATAGACTCTACAACACATACCTTGGGATCAAAATAGCGAGGTCGACGCACTGGACAACTTGGGGTCGTCTGTCGACTTCGATGAATTCGACTCTGGGGGAGAAGATCATGCCGAGGTAAACTCGACAAGCTTCACTTGGTATTGGAGAAACAAATACATAGACTAACTGAATACAGGATAATTTCCATCGCATCCTAAGGAGTCGAGAGCCCTGCGCACCAAAGCTGCTAGGTTCAGCTTGGTCGAAGGAAAATTGTTCAGAAGATCCTTCTTCGGCCCTAGTTAGGTGCTTGGGCCCGGGAGATATTGAAACGCTATGAGAGAGGTCCACGAGGGCACTTGTGGGAACGACTCCGGGGAAGAATCCTTGGTTTGGAAGATAATCAGAGTTGGTTACTATTGGAACGAGATGGAGAAAGATGCGAAAGACTTCGTACAAAAATGCAGTGAGTGTAAAAAACATGCCCCAATGATTTATCAACCGGGATAGATTCTTCACCCGATCTTATAGCCATGGACGTTTATGAAATGGGGGATAAATATTGTCGGCCCCCTGCCATGGGCGCCTGCTAAATCCCAATATATACTACTCATGATCGATTATTTCTCAAGTGTGTGGAGGATAAGGCGTTCGAGAAGGTTCGGGAGAAGGAGGTCATCGACTTCATCTGGGATCACATAATATGTCAATTTGGGATACCTGTCGAGATCGTTTGCGACAACGAAAAATAATTTTTCGGCAGCAAGGTAAGTAAGCTTTTGAAGATCACAAAATCAAAAAAATATTATCAACACCTTACCACCCTAGTGAGAACAAACAAGTAGAGTTAACGAACAAAACTATACTCCAAAACTTGAAAAAGAAACTGACCGATTCGAAGGGAAAGTGGAAAGAAATCTTGCCTGAAATCTTGTGGGCATACCGAATGACATCGAAGTCAAGTACCGGAGAGACCCGTTCTCTCTAGTATACGACACGAAATCCTTAATCCTGGCCGAAGTGGGGGGATCCGGGCCTCGAGTTCGAGTGCTGAAATGTCAAACGGTGAGGCCATGACCACAAGTTTCAACTTATTGGACGAAAGGCGAGAAACTGCCCTGGTCCGGTTGGCTGCCCAAAAGTAGCGAGTGGAGAGGTACTACAACTAAAGAGCTAATCTTCGACTCTACAAGTCGGGGACTTGGTGTTAAGGAAAGTAATGCTACATACCAAGAACCCAAACGACGGAAAACTAGGCCCCGACTAGGTTTAGACCGTAAAGAGTTACCAGAATAGCCAAGAAATGTTCATATAAACTAGAGTCGAGAAACGGTGTACAACTATCAAATAACTGGAACGTAGCACACTTAAAGCGGTACTACTACTAAGATACGAGCACAATCCCCTTTTGAAATTTGTTATATTATGGACTAACTTATGCAAGTACTCGGTCGAGGGCAAATGTGAGAATTAGGTTTGAAAGCACGTGTTGTACTCTTTTTCCCTTGAACCGATTTTTTTCGAAGTGGGTTTTACGTCAAGGTTTATAACGAGGCAATAGTAAAGGTTTATAAACCGAAATTTGAATTAAATAATAATTTTGAATTTATAGATAAAAATTTTAAAATTAAAATTAAAATAAAAGAGAAATTTTACTTTTATTATCATTATCATACTTAATTCGGTTAATGATCATATGCAATCATGTTAGGAACTTTTTTTTTATTTTTTTTAATTATTTAAATACTACTTCGCCTCTAGCAAAAAAGAAGAAAAATTACTCCATATAACTATAAAACTCTTTTACATTTAAAACGTGATAATTATAGTTCTTTAAAACACTATAGCTGCATTAGGATAAAGCAAATTTCTTTTAAAATAAATGTAATATATAGGGTACACGTCTATGTATATCCAGATAACACAAAGGAGTTTAAAAATTAAATAAAACTCACTTACATATATAACGAAGTAAACCTACATGCTGGAGAATGAAACATCACAGAAATCTATCAATATTAATAAAAAAACATTTTTTCTTCTTTTCTAAGAATGTTTGTTTGTAGAGTCAATTTGTATAAATGGACATCAAATAAATAACAAAACTTTGGCTATACAATTGTTATCATTAATTTTAATTTAGCATTTTTTAGGAATTGAAGGGTATAAGTTGAAACCTCTTCATTTAGCTGCAGTCAAACTAATACTACAAGGGTATAATATTTTTTTCGTTAAAGAATATTAGTTTTGAATCATTAGATTACGTGAAAGGTTTACTTTTCTCGAATTCAACAAGAGAGATATAGTTTCTATAGCGATTTTCAAGTGTAACAAAAAGTATATTTAAACAAATTGGTATGACGTGAAATATATATTTTTTGAAATGTAAACAAATTATTCGAAATGGGATTATTTTTAAAAATATAATGTAATTTTAAATAAAAATATAAGATATTTTGAATTTAGTAAAGAGTTTTTATAATTATTATAACAGAAGTCATATTATAGATAAAATAAAGAAACCGAAATCTTATTAAATATTTACAAAAATATCCTGCTAGTTTTATTATTTACTTTGTATAGCCAATATACGTAGATGATATACCGACAACACATTTTATATATGAATTATATATAAATTACTCATCCTTTAATTTTTTAATTTAAATGATTGGGTGAGCACCTATTTAGATTGATTAGACAAAGCCAAAAGAAAAATATGAAAGAATTTTAACCAAAGACTAAAAATATAAATAAAGTTCTTATGTAAACAATTTCTATTAAAACTCATTCTTTTATAGCGAAATAAATTATTTTTTTGTAAAAAAATAAAGAAAAGCATAAAAATAAGATAAAAGAAAATAAATATAGAAAAAAATGTATGAAAAATGTAAAACCAGAAATAAGACATGACAATGAATTTCTTCTTCTATTCATCTTTTTTTAGTATAAAACATTTGGAAGTGATATCATAAACAAAGAATCGTTCATATTGTGTCAATCTTCACGCTTTGCCATAAATACGAATTATTATTTCGCTTTGTGGCTATTTTAGGCTCCAATGACACCAATGAAAATGGTGCAAAAATAAAATTATCGCTACGAGATTTGAGAAAACATTCGTCTTTTTTCATGTAGTGTGTTATCTAACGATTATCTATAATTATCTAGAAGGTTTAAATTTTAATGTTATTTACATATAATTCAAATAACTCAGATATTTAAATGGTTAATGTCAAATATCAAAATGGAGTCATACTGAAAAAAGAAAATTTATTGGCTAAAGAATTTTGTAAATTTTTAGATAGCCGACATAAATGAGTTTTGAATTATTAAGGATAATATTTTCACTTACATTATTATAAAAATAATTATTATTGAAAAATAAAATTTTAGAAACTGAAATTTTAAAATAGAAATATTTTTGGAAGATATCAACACACCAAATAAGAGTTCAAGTAGTAGTAAAAGAGTCAAGTCGTATCCAAAGAGTCTTTCATAGTCTAAAGCTTCGATTTTGTGTGTGATAAATATGAGTTATTTATTCGATTCCTGACTATTTTTAGGATCTATGACCCCGGTCGGCGAGAATGGTGCTAAAAAAGAAAATATAATAATAAGTAGGAGATTTGAGAAAAAATAATCTTTTTTCATGTAGTGTTCTTAATTAATATCCAATGAACTATATCTATCAAGAAGGTTTAAAAATTAAGATTAATTATATATAAGCCAAACAACTCAAATATTTGACATGGTTAGTGTCCGCGCATCCGCGCAGGCGATAATACTAGTAGTCAAATATAAAATAAAGTTACCATATACTATTGACATTTATTAGCTTGCCACTTGGCTAAACTACAATGTCAATTTATATATATATATATATATATATATAAT
>ML272533.1:0-22343 GCA_005239495.1 Nicotiana undulata | reverse complement strand
TATATATATATATATATATATATATATATATATATATATATATATATATATATATATATATATATATATCATACGATATCGGTGGCGGAGCCAGAATTTTTATTGAGGGGTGTCAAAATATATAAAAGTAAACATACCAAAAAATTAAGAAGAGTCAATATATAGTATATATACGTATAAAATTTTCGTTTTACCTACCTACACAATTAATGTATTTTTCGGGCGAAAGAATGTTGTTTGACACCTCTTCCTATAAGGTGGCCCGCCACTGAACAATACTAATTAGTTTAAGTTGATGGTTAGGTAGAATTATCACATTTGCAAAATTCGGTGGTGTTTGCAATGAGATTTTTAATCTCGTTAGTTACTTGTATGAATGACTGTATGATTTTGAGAACATAACATCTAGCTCTATATAAAACGTCTAATATGCTTATTACATTATATTTATAAGTAAATTAGAGTAAATCATATAATATATTCGTATAGCCGACTTCAACTTTGACGATATAATTGATCCAAAATTCATTAAAATCCACAAGTTGCAAAACTTGTTATGTAATTTTATTCAAAACACATGATTTCGTCGTAGTTCTAATGATTGGAATGCCGATAAGAAAATAATGTAGTTCCCGTGATCAAGGTTAATAAATTAATTAATCTTTTAAATATAAAATTAAGATTCCATTTATATACTTAAGATACTGTTAGCCTGAAGTTTCACATCAAATAATAATAGAATATAGAGAAGTAGTCTGTTTTATTACGCAAATTTCGATTTTGTACATTAATCTTTTACTATAACATTATAGCTATCTCCATCTGAGTATTTTGAGGATTATATATAGTGTAAGGGACATTCACACGTCAATAGAAATTAATGTGGAAAAATGCAAATTTTTAATCTGCCATCTACCCAGTAAAAAATTTATTATCTTACTATTGGAGAGTGTAATTAATGAGATAATTTGAATCTACCTTAACAAGAGGTATCGTCGTATCGAGAACAAATCATTGTCCTTTTCACACGTGTCTATCAGTCCCACAAATGTCAGTCCCCATTCTGAATTCTCACCTCACGTTACGAGCGTGACCTAAGCGAATTCAAGATTTCAATTTTAAAATTTTAATATTAAATTTATTACTCCCTCCGTTTTCATGAGGTAGTTTGACTCGGCACGGAGATTAAGAAAAAAAAAAAAAAGACTTTTAAAATTTATGGTCTTAAAAACTTAAGGGGTAAAGCTTTGTGGGGCCATAACTTTTGTATAGTTATAAAAGCTTCTCATTAAATATAAAATGGGTAAAATAAAGAGCTTAAAGTTGAATTATTTTCAAATTTAGAAATGTGTTATTTATTTTAGAACAGATTGAAAAGAAAAGTACCTCATTTAATATGAAACGGAGAAAGTATATTTTAAAATTATAATTTTATATCTATTATTTATTATAATTTTAATAAATTTTTATTCATAAATTTTTGCTTCGCATAAAAATATATGGATTCAATTAAACTTATCACCTTAATATTACATACGGCTAACCAATGGCGGAGCCACCTTATGGGTGTCGCCTTTACCGAAAAAATATACTATACACGTAGGTAAAAAATTCTTTTATTTATGCATATTACGATATGTTGATAGCGCCATAGCGGGTGTCTTAATAAAAATTCTTTTATTAAGAGTGTATATGTTGGATCTCCTTTTTTAATGTGTTATTTGTACACATGTCCCTTTACAATTTTGATTTATGTATAAAAGATAAATTTGTTACGTATAAAAGACAAATTTATTATATAAAAAATAAAACAAATATAAAATTAAAAATAAATTTATAAGGAGCCAAAAAAAACCAATTGACCCTATAATATTTATTATTACCCTTAATAAAAGTCTTGGACTAGTCATTCTGTCAGCACTATCAGCGGTAACATAATTTCCACTTTTCATGCAAAACATTCAGTAATATTATTTCCTAAATAATACCCAGAAATCTGAACAGCAAAAATGCCTACTGTTATAGTGTTTCGAGCCGACAATATTTATAAGAGTACTGTTTTGTATTGAAAAAAAAAAAAGAAATCTTATCTCTGTTATCAAATAATGCCATTTTGCATTGAAAGAATTGATATAAGCTCATCCTCTGTAATAATGCTAACTGCTTAAAGCCGTCCAATTTACAGAGAATGATGAACAACACGACGATATTACAACGTCATTATTAATTATATCACAAAACAAATCTTAACGTTAACAGTGTACAGGTGTCGTGTCGTCTCCGGCCTATAATAACTTCATCCTCTTCTCTATATTTTGATTCCTTTTTCAGTTTTCATATTAATTCTTACCTGAAAAGTGTCTGCTTTTAATTTTCTTTTTTCTGTAAGTAAGAAAGAATTTTGATTAAAAGCTTAGTCTGAAGCAACCGTAAAAGCTGCAAAAGCAAAACCCCAAAAAACTCTGCTTCTAAGAAACAACTTTTAATATACTTACATTGTTAGTATAAATATTAGTAGGAGTTTGGTTTCGGTGATAAATGACTTGATCGGAAAATCAAGAATGATGGGTTTATCAGTAATGCTAGTGTTTGGAGTGGTTTTCTTTCATTGTTTGGTGATGACGTCATTTGCCGCTAATGTGACGTATGATCACCGGGCATTGGTCATTGACGGCCAGCGTAGAGTTCTGATCTCCGGCTCTATACATTACCCTCGCAGCACTCCTGATGTGAGCCTTTCCAGCTACTTTTTCTCTCTTCTGTGTGTGTGTGTGTGTTTAGTTGCGTTTTTTATTAAAAAGATTCTTTTTTTTTAAATTTTGAAATAATATGCAGATGTGGCCAGACCTTATACAGAAATCTAAAGATGGAGGTTTGGATGTAATAGAGACATATGTTTTCTGGAACATACATGAACCTGTTAGAAATCAGGTAATTTAATTTCAGCTTTAGTGTTTTTTTTTTTTTTCTTTGCTTCAATATGGACCAACAAGAAAAGAATGAAGTTCCTACCTTTTCTTACTGTTTCTTTATCTTGAGTGCCAAGTACTTGATTTCATTGAACAAATAAAGTAGTGAATTGTTTTCCTCAGGTTTCTTTTCTTTTTAATAAATTTAGAAATCTTGAACTAAACAATATGTATGTTGTTCGGACTCTCCAAAAATGTTTGTCGAACCTGTTGGGGTCCTTCCAGAAATCCACTACTTTTGGAGTATCTAACACGTATCCCGCGACATTTTTGAGGAGTCCGAGCAACATAAGACAAAATTGATTGAAAACTTGAGAATTCCATTTTGAGTATCAAGGGGTGTAGCCTAAAGATTTTCCATTTGAAGAAAAGAACATAAAAAGGATGGAAAATGGAAGAACTGATAAGATGAGCAAATTTGCAGTATGATTTTGAAGGAAGGAAAGATTTGGTTAAATTTGTGAAGTTGGTGGGTAAAGCTGGCTTATATGCTCATATAAGGATTGGGCCTTATGTTTGTGCTGAATGGAACTATGGGTAACTACTCTCTTTTTTTTTTCTATTTTTCATATCAATGATTGCATTTTTGTAATTTATTGATTTTGCCTTTTTGTTCTACCTTTACTGATAATCAGTGGTTTTAATCTATTTTGAGACAGTGGGTTTCCTCTTTGGTTGCATTTCATTCCTGGAGTTGAATTTCGAACTGACAATGAACCGTTCAAGGTTTTCCCTTGTACTTTTAATTAATTTCCCTGGGATACTGGTTTTGCTAAGTTCGTTAACATGAAGGCTTCCTGTTGCAGGCAGAAATGAAGCGATTCACGGCCAAAATTGTTGACATGATCAAGCAAGAAAATCTTTATGCATCCCAAGGGGGACCGGTTATTTTGTCTCAGGTTAGTTTACCATAGTGATTTAGTACACTTCGGAGTACTAACAAACGATTCGATATTGGTTGCTCTTTGTTATTGTGCGAGTAAAGATGTTTCATGAACCAAGCAGATAGAAAATGAATATGGCAATGGCGATATTGAGTCTCGTTATGGTCCTCGTGCGAAACCTTATGTCAACTGGGCAGCAAAAATGGCTACATCGTTGGATACAGGAGTGCCATGGGTTATGTGCCAGCAACCAGATGCTCCTGATCCCATAGTGAGTTTCCCTTCTTTCACCTTGTAGTTTATTCATAGAAAAAGCACCTTGAGAACCTTTGTGATTGACTACCAAATAATTTTGAGAATTTGTACAGATCGCCAATAAGGTAAATTAACTTTGTGCATGCTTTGATAATGACAGATAAACACTTGCAATGGATTTTATTGTGACCAATTCAAGCAGAATTCTGATAAGACACCCAAGATGTGGACGGAGAATTGGACTGGATGGTAAGGCATTTGGTTTTTTAGTCCTTTAATATGCAGGCCCAGTACTTGCTGATACTAATTTAAAATGTATCTGAAATTGCCCATACTGAGTGAGACCTCTCTTTTTGAACTGTTTGGAACATTAGGTTTCTTTCTTTTGGTGGTGCTGTCCCTTATAGACCTGTGGAAGACATTGCTTTTGCCGTGGCTCGATTTTTCCAGAGAGGTGGAACCTTTCAGAATTATTACATGGTATCAGTTTCTAACCAAATGACTCCGGCTTCTTGATCTGTAGCACTTTGCTGCAATGACAGCTGAACTAGATCTTAAAATGATATTTGTTGCCATTGAACAGTACCACGGGGGAACTAACTTTGGCCGGACCAGTGGTGGACCTTTTATTTCAACTAGCTATGACTATGATGCTCCTTTAGATGAGTACGGTATGTTTCCTCTCTCTCTCTTGATGGCTTATCACTTCACTTGCATATGTTCAAGTGTATTCTCCATCGCTTATATCACGATGTCAGACCATTCCATTCATTGATTTTGACACATAGCTAAGGTAAAGATTCATTGAGAAATGCAGGCCTTATACGACAACCAAAGTGGGGTCACTTGAAAGATCTCCACAAAGCCATAAAGCTGTGTGAGGCTGCAATGGTGGCAACTGATCCAACTATCTCTTCTCCAGGATCTAACATAGAGGTATATTTAGAATGAGTTGTACAGATAACATTACATTTTCAGGAGAACTTCACATTACTTCTTTTCCTCTTTCAGATCAGTGTTTATAAAACTGGATCAGTGTGTGCTGCATTTCTTGCCAACGTGGGTACACAGTCTGATGCAGCCGTGACGTTCAATGGAAATTCATATCATTTGCCTCCGTGGTCTGTGAGCATCTTACCCGACTGCAAGAATGTGGCATTTAGTACTGCAAAGGTTTGGCTCATAATCTTGTCCACTTTGAAACTTTGAATCTTAGCTACGTGCTTATTGCCAGTCAATCTGCTACCATTTATGTCTTCTTTGGTTCTCGATTTCTTATTGGACACCACATGTGAAAGTTGATAAAGTCGCACTTCCCTTCAATTTCTTTCGATATGTTAAAATTAAAGCAAGTACATTCTTTCCTTCCACGTCCTATTGTAAAGTCTTTGTATTCTATCATTTACTCTTTTCTTTTTAACAGGATATATCAAGGAATTAGAGTGCTTTCCCTCTTAAAAGTCTTTGACACACATCTTGAATTAAATGAAAAACCATATCTGTTTACGGTTAGTAATAAGTTGATTGTATTAGGAATTGACTCTGTGCGACATTAAGTGGGAAGAGCAAAAGCATAAGAGCTTTATCATTATTCAATCAAACGAAGTGTCCTCTGTAAATCTGCAACTCGTATTCTACTAATGAGACCTGGTTAATCTCTCAAATGACAAAGAGAAAAATGATACTACGATTATTGGTACAAACTATCTCATTGATAGGGGGAATTTGAGTTAGAGATTACATTTACGTGTGCTCTTCTAAGCTGATGGTTTTACATTTCTTGGTGACAGATTAACTCGATGTCAACAATCTCAAAGTTTGTTACTCAGTCTACGGAAGCTGACGGTTCTGGCGCATCCTTGTCAGGTTGGACTTGGGTTAATGAGCCTGTAGGTATCTCAAGTGATAACGCGTTCACAAAAATGGGTTTGATGGAGCAGATAAATACTACAGCCGATAAAAGTGATTATCTTTGGTACTCTCTGAGGTAAAAGCAGATAAATACTACAGCTAATTACATCAGATTCCGTTTTTCTTTGTTTCTAATCAGTAGCATTTCTAGAGAATATCTGGTGTTCTTTGTTTGCACGCATGATTATGATCTGCTCTAAAGTTCGTCATTCTTAAATCATTTCCAACTCTTCTTCCAGTGTTAATGTAAAGAATGATGAGCCTTTCCTTCAAGATGGATCTCAAACGGTGCTTCACGTGGAATCACTTGGCCATGTTCTTCATGCTTTCATTAATGGAAAGTTATCAGGTAACAAGAATGAATGATGTTTGATGAATATGTACTAGTTAACCTAAAACAAAGAAAAGATACTGTAATGAGCTATTTTTATGGACTGATATATGGAGTTCCATACATCCATAAAGAAGCTATTTTAAGTTTGCTGCAACGATTTATAGTAGGTTATTCAAGGTACCAAAGTAAAAAATTTGCTGAAGCATATTAGGCGGTGATATCGTATTTAGCATGTGGTTTGTTGAACGTGGAAGATGAGTCGTCCTTGTTGCTACTATAGATAGTGGAATAGACACTATAAAAGATTTTCACTGCCCTTACTGTAAGTTTTACTTGACCAAGTTGTTTTACAATGCTTAACATTTTGCATGCACTTTCTGATTATTTGTAGGAAGTGGAAAAGGCAACAGTGGCAATTCTAGAGTTACAATTGATGTTCCTGTCACCCTTGCACCTGGAGAAAACAAAATCGACCTGTTGAGTGTGACTGTGGGTCTTCAGGTGTGAATTTTGGTTTCTCCAATCAGATTGAGTGGAAGATTTGTTATCCTCCATATTTTATCTGCTATTTTGTCCATGATTATTCTGTGCATGACTTCACATTGTCGTATGTTCCATTTTAGAAGCATGAACTAATACACACCTGGTATTTGACTCCAGAACTATGGAGCATTCTTTGATCTTAAGGGAGCAGGTATTATCGGTCCTGTGCAATTGAAAGGTTTCAAAAATGGCTCTACTATTGATCTTTCGTCAAAGCAGTGGACATATCAGGTTGAGTTAACTTTCTAAATACCTTAAGATAGGCCCAATAGTATGTTTTCGACAAATCTCTGGTACCATTAGGTTTCGATTCTGAAGGATAATTGCATTGACTTTGCATGTCATGTTGTACTGTGTTGGTCAGGTTGGATTGAAAGGAGAAGAACTGGGCTTATCTGATGGAAGTTCTTCCCTTTGGAAGTCACAATCTGCATTGCCTACAAACCAACCATTAATATGGTACAAGGTAATATTGTCTTTTATGTGTTTCAGTATTATGCAATTTAAGGATAAATGTGAACATTTGCGACTTAGGCACATCAGGTATGTAACCTTGTTAGAAGATTTGATTTGATGGACCGGTCTGATGTGTTTTTCAGATATTTGATAAATATATTCTGTAAGAGTCCGAAGTTGACTCGAACCTCATAGCATTTACTAATAGGAAATATTTGCAACTCCTAAAGATTACGATTTATTATAGAGAGCTAATATTGT
Source organism: Nicotiana undulata (assembly GCA_005239495.1). Lineage (NCBI taxonomy): Eukaryota > Viridiplantae > Streptophyta > Magnoliopsida > Solanales > Solanaceae > Nicotiana > Nicotiana undulata. The sequence goes on along the minus strand of ML272533.1, from coordinate 14,730 downwards.
TCCTGTACATAAGCAATATGCCTCTTATGCGGTCTACTGTAATACAACAATAAGTGATAATGTCATTTCACAACCTATGACTAATAGGATCTTGTTTGAAAGGACTGGTATGTCTTATTCTTTGTCTTTTCATATACTCATGCTTGTAATTATCCTAATTTGTGTAACACTTGTCCAAATCTTTTGATAGTGATGCCTAAACCACGACTTTTCGTTCATTTAGGCAAGTTTTGATGCCCCTGCTGGTGACACCCCACTTTCACTAGATTTTACCGGAATGGGAAAGGGTGAGGCATGGGTGAATGGGCAAAGCGTCGGTCGATTTTGGCCTACCTATACTGCATCAAATGGAGGTTGTACTGACTCCTGCAATTATAGAGGATCTTACAATTCTAACAAATGTCTCAAAAATTGTGGAAAACCATCGCAGCTGCTGTAAGTCTTTAGTATTATCTTAAACTTCAAGTTAAAAGTTTGCAGCGACGGTATCTAGTGGAACTTAATATAGTTAAGCAATCCTGAAATGAAACTTTGATATATAAACTTTTGCAGATACCATGTTCCTCGTTCTTGGCTGCAATCCAGTGGAAATGTCATAGTGTTGTTTGAGGAAATGGGCGGGAATCCAACAAAGCTATCTTTTGCAACAAGAGAGACAAGTAGTATATGCTCACGAGTTTCAGAGGCGCATCCACTTCCTATTGACAAGTGGACGTCGGATGACGATGCACGAAAGAAAGTAGGGCCAACTCTGTCTCTTGAGTGTCCTCGTCCTGATCAAGTCATTTCTTCAATCAAATTTGCAAGCTTTGGCACTCCTCATGGTTCATGTGGAAGCTTTAGCCATGGTCGATGCGCGAGCAGTAATGCTCTTTCCCATGTAAAGAAGGTTAGATCCAGATTATTTTACAAAATAAACTGGTTAAACCCCCACCCCTTCTTTTTTTCCTCCAAGTAAAATATTTCTCTGATCAAATTTTAATTGCAACATCTTTACAGGCTTGCATTGGATCAAAACGCTGTAGTCTCGGAGTTTCAATAGATGTATTTGGTGACCCATGTATAGGAGTCACAAAAAGTTTAGCTGTAGAAGCTTCCTGTTCGTGATGCATATCATAGAACGGTTGGACCAGGCGAACGCCTCTTACTAAAGTAAGTGTAGAAGTGGTAGAAGGTCAGATAAACTTCAATAATTTTCAACTTCAGGAAGATATTTTATGGTCCCTATACTTCTTAGAGAAAAAGAACAGTTTGTTTTCTCTTGCCGATTTGATGATATTAAGAAAAGAAGAAAAAAAAAAGATTTACCTCAATAACTTTTACAAGTATAAAAATATTGCCTCATTGATATTTCTATCAAGCAGAATATACCACATTCATAGATTGATATATCATCATTCATCGTAAACTCGAAAATTTCTCTGTGATTTCCATATCCTTTATTCACATATTCTTGGTAACATATCCAAATACAATGAGATTTATAGGAATAATTTAGTTAACATACAATAAAAAAAACTATTGAATGAACGAAGTCCAGTACTACACTCATTCGTTAAGATCTTCATAAAGATCATCATCATATTGAGGCAACACCGGCAGATCTTTGGAACCTGCATTTTTTGCAGAGAGCTGAATGCAGTTCCGGTGTCTGATATTTGTCTTCCCCACCCATGATTGGCATTGGTACGCCTCGCTTGACTGGACTTACATAACCTGGCTGGTAAGTCTTGCCAAGAATTCCTTCAACATCTTTGGATAGATTGAAAAACTTAAATTGTGTCTCTAGGTGAGCAAAAGCATCATCTGCTGGTATTTGATAGTTGTGAACCTTATTTTCATTCTCTCCTATTGGTACTACCTTCACATCCAATTGCAACAGTCCGGAAACTGTGACCCTCACACTGTTAACATCATCTGTCCTTTCAACTACCACTGCTCTCTCAGCAGTTTTAACACTCCATTCAGCATCTCCATCTGTCGGGACATTAACTGTCTCACCGTTCCAATGCACGATAAGAGCATCAATCTTGTCATCCCAGTGTGACACTTTCTTTGCTCCTAGGACTAGTGTATGGGCGTCAAACATGACAGACAATGCTTGAACCCATGTAAAGTCACGCTTCCTTCCCTCTGGTCGAATCCCAATTAGGTGTGCATTAATGTGGAGGTTGTCATCTGAGACAATGGCAAAGTCAGTATCCTTTGCTCCATGGAAGTAGAACATCACCCCGTCGCCACCCACAAATCTTGGATCATAGCATAGAGCACCAAAACCATCACACCTAGGTAGTCTCCCTGTCAAAAGAAGGAAAAAAAGGAGCAAAACTTTGAGTTCATCTAGAGGTACAAGAAAATAGTGTCATACTACAGTGTACTACTTTTGTTTCATAAGTTTATTTAGATCATGCATTGACGGTGTAAAAAGTGTATACACAATCATGTCACTTATAAGGTAATTACAGGTGAATCTTTACGATAAGCATTAACTAACATGTTGTCACAGGTTAAAATTCACTGATAGTGTAAAGATCGTTATATTGTCAGTGTGTAAAACTTAAATCCATTTATATATATATATATATATATATATATATGTGTGTGTGTGTGTGTGTGTGTGTGTGAACAATGCAAGAGGTGTAATAGTAAATGTGCATGCTTACACTTGCAAGTTGCTTCACACTTGCTGGTGCAATCAACATAGCATCCTTTCTGCTTCTTGTTCTGTTTAGGCTTCCTCTGGGGGCACTCTGTTGGGCAGGTGAGAGTTCTGTAGTAGCAAACTCCCGGAACGGTGCAGAACGCTCGTTCTTGTCCTGTACCTGGCAATGGATCCAACACAACATAACCAGGATTTTCAGTGACTGCATTTTCCTGCGCGACATCACCTTCGGTTTGAGCAATGGTGGCTTGTGAAAAGATGGATAAGAGGAGGAGAGCTAGTATTAGGCACAAGTTTCTCCTGTCCATCTTTACTAATACTCAAGCTGGAGATGACAAATGTTTTTCTTTTTTCTGATGTCTTTAGAGTGAAGTAGTAGTTATGGTAGGAACAGGAGTTGATGGGGTTGATATATATATAAGTGTGGAAATTGGAGTTGGGACTTGGAGTTCGGCTTAATTCATGGGGTTTTAGCTTCTTTCACGTGATAAAACAACTACTGTTGCACAATATGCAATGGGCTATGAATTTCACTAAATAAATAATACATGTCCTTATCAAACAAGGAAAATAATTTCGGCATAAAATTTCACATAACTAATACCATTTGTATTATTATTATTATTATTAATCAACTAACAATCTCCACATTATCATTCACCACATTATATTCCCTGTATTTTTATTTTTCGCATAGCAGTCAAATTTCTATACAAGTAGTCTGTGCACCAAATGATTTGTGATATATAGAACTAGAGATAAAAAAGGCAGTTGGGTGCATATAATATCCCGCATTCACGCAGGGTCGGGAGAAAGGGTCATACTCCAAGGGGTGTGATATAGACAGTCTATCCTAATGCAAGCATTAATGACTGCTTCTACGGCTCAAACCATTGTTATTCAATCTGTATTGCTGTAAAACCAATAAATAAAAATACAGGGAAGACCGACAACCATGACATATAGATCACATGGAGACAATTTTACTGTTGCTTCAAGACTCCCCTTCATATATCGAACTAAAGATCCAAAAACAATTCTTACATTGCAAATCTTTACGTTACAATATACTAATCTGCACCAGTGTTTTAAAAGGTGTTTTCGGGGCGAGGCGCACCAAAATGCCTCGAGGCGATGGTATGGGGCTAAAGTCTTAAGAGGCGTATGCCCAGCAATTCAGGGTGTACGCCCGGGCGATGCTGGGCTCCGGACGTTTGAGGTGCATTTTTGTAGTGAGGCGTAAGCGTCAAAGACTTTTTCAAATTAAAACAAAATTTGCTGAATAAGTCCTTCATATAATACCCAAATTCTCAAAAATCAGCTTATAATTACTCAAAAGTTTTAAAATGAACCGAAATATTAAATTTAAAGGTCAAGACCTTCTTTATTGATAGAAGTCCTAATTTATGGTCTTTCCTAATTCTTTATCTTGTCTGCTACTTCGCTACTATCTCCCAAAAGCAACGAATAATCAATTTTTTTCTTTTTTTGCAAATACAAAGAGAACTCCATTTTCCATCATATCAGCAAGTTCAAAGGTCAAACTATAGGTTAATCATCCTTTTTGTTCCTCCGTGTAGAATACTTTATTCTTTTCAACTCAAGTTAATTATGCTTGTAAGTAACGTATAATGGATTGTTTTGACTAGTTTTTTTGTGAGGATGGAGCACATATATATAAATTTTTCACATGTTTATAGTTTTCTTCAATTTTTATGCAATTTTACCTATTTATAAATATTTATTGTAGTTATATTATTTAATAAAATATTGAAAATTAAATACTCACGGGGCTTACGCCCCGTGCCTCGGAGCTTACTCATCGCTGAGGCATATATAAAACGGCTCGCGCTTACGCCCACACCTTTTAAAATACTGATACGTACATTACTTGTCTTTATACCGAATTGCGTAAGACTCTGATATATCACAGTAGAAAACGAGTAAAGTGTAAAGAGTTAATTTGAAGACAAATCTTTGACAATAGAAACATTCTGAAAAGATGAGCGTACAAGTGCATGGGCGGCACTTGCTTAATATACAATACTAATTGTATCCCTTTCTACTTTAATTTTAGGTACATTTGTTAGTTGTTACATTAAATTTCAAATATGATACAATGATTCATAACAATCTTAATTTTATCTCATTGTTTCACAAAGGAATTATTAGTAATTAGTCCTGATTTTTTTAAAGAATTTCTAATTCGTCAAATATGTTTCTGTTTTCCTCCATTAAGAAGGCATTTAAAATTAAATTCCTAGTTAGGCTTATTGTATCGACATTACGGGTGTGTTTTTGGTACGGAAAAAAATGTTATCTTTGAAAAATATTTTCTTTTGAAAAATAAAATAAGTGATGTCTTGCTTATTTTTTCGTGTTTGGTTTGGTAGCAAAAAATATTTTATAGAAAATATATGATTTAGATAAACACTATTTGAGATGAAATGGATAAGAGCAGGAGAGGGTGGTAGGTCGGGGTCTATGCAGGGGCGGCCCGACGAGTTTTGTGGCCCAAAGGGCCTTAACCTTTTAAAAAAAAAAAAAGGAAATTATCTATTTATTTGAAGTGTATTTTTCTAGCATTTCTTAGAACAAAGTTATTAATAATTTTCTATAATCAATAACTCCTAATAAGTCTTTCTTAATTGGCAATATAGCCAATCCATTTAATCTTTATTGAGACATTGTTTATATTATGTGAGATTTTATCAATTTTAATTTTGAAATTTTCTTTCCGCTAAAACAACGAAAACAAGAGTTATTACTATTATTTCATAAGTAACATAGGTATTGGAAAAAGAATCAAATTTTTTTATTTCGCCGAGTGTATCAATTAAATTGTTATTTTCTAATTATACATGTTTCTTAATATTTTTAATTCCGAAAATAAATTCAAGCCGTCAATATCTAATTGATTATTATGCTTTAAGGAACATTCAAGATTAAGGCAATTTTTTTTAAAAATTTCATCATCTAGTGATCTTAATTTTTACCGCTAAACAGAAAATCAAATAAATTTTCATATGCTTCACGTTGTTCAAATCTATTTTCAAGTGAAAAATATAGCCATGTTTACTATGTATAAAGTAATCAATTCCAAAGGACACTTTGAAAGATTTTGAGATTTTATTATCAACATTCTCATCAAATTGTTACTTCCTATATATCATACGTTTCTTACGAAATTCGGGTTCAATATTCATTTCAAGTGCAATTTTCTTGGCAGAAATCATAGCAGTTGCAAATCATTTTTTTCTATACTTGTTAACGAAAGAAATCAAACTTTTTCACTTCACAGAACATTTAAACTTATACATAGCCTATTAGGTGTAACAAAAAATAGGTCCTCCATAGATGTAGGGCCTAAAATAATTGCTTTACTTGCTTTATGGAAGGGTCGCCCATGGATCTAGGGGTTGGGGTGCAGGTGGCTGGGATGGGGGTGGAGGTGGGAAATAGGATGGGGAATATTGAAAAAGAGTTTTGAAAAAATATTTTTCCTTCCTTTTATAGGGAAGTCATTTTTTTCTGATCAGAGGAAAATGAGTTCAAGCGAAAAATATTTTCCAACATATTTAAACCAACCAAACATAAAAGTTAAAAATATTTTTCAGATAATATTTTCCTTCGTACCAAACACACCCTTCAGCTTCAAGGATTTCCAGCCAATCACATCTCGATTAGTAGTTTCTAACTGGGAAAAAAATTAAAAGAAAAACAAAGGAGAAAAATAAATGCAACATGGACGAAAGTCAAAGGCAGATTATTGTAGTACAAATAACGCAGTATCAAATATTATCTTTACAGCATTGGATCTCAAAAATCTAAGTAGTAGTAGGACTGTACTTATTGAAGAATTAATAAACCTATTTATGAAAATTATTAAATGTTAGAAGAAAATATTACTTAAAGATTAGTTTTGAGATCTGAGAAGGCTGTGCTTCAGATCCTAAAAAACCTACCAAAGTCAGCAGCTTAATGCTTGTAAAATTAGTAACATGGTTTATGCACTCCAACTTTGGCCTTCGTGTTGCTCACTCTTCCAATTAATGCTTTGCTTAATTTCAACTTCTTTCTTAATAAATTTAAAAACTTCCACCCATGTGAATACTAATTGCTAGAGTTGTACGTAGGGGTGTCAATTGTTCGGTTCGGCCGGTTATTTTAAAAAATTTGTATCATCCAAATTTTTCGGTTATTCTATTATGTATAATCAAAATTAGACTTTTTGAAACCGTCTCAATCATGTCGGTTTCTCTTCGGTATCGGTATGGTTCGGTTAATTTTCGATATTTTTTAAATATCATGTAAATTTCACCAGTAGATGTAGAATGCAATAAACATATGTTCTTTTATAGGACTTGGCAAAACTCTCTAGATATTTTTATCGTTTAAAGTGATGAATTAAAAAAATGAAAGATGGCTAGAGTATAGATCCATCAACTATTTTACAATAACATAAAAGAAACCAAGCAAATTCTAAAAAAATATAAATCACACGAGTGGAAAGATATTAACCGAGTTGGGACTCAAGAATAAAGTCTATAGATGATTAAATATTCAAAAACATAAATTTCTATTATATGAAAGGGTTCGATATATTGTAGTTTGCTACTCATAATTGCTAGAATACTTTGTGTCTTGCTAAATGTAGATACTTGGTTTAAGTATAAGTAGCATAATAGGTTTAAGGAATTAGTATTTTGAGTTTAATTACTTGTTGGCTTGTAATTCATAATTCCAAGGCCCATAGAAAAATTTATGCATTATTATTTTTAAATTAACTATATAAATATATTTTTTACATGTAAAATTTATTCGGTACGGTTCGGTATTTTTCGGTTTATTTTCATAAAATAAAAAACCTACCCTAATTATCGATGCGGTTATAATATAAAAACCTACGGGTTTTTTAAAAGAAACCTAAAAATCGGTTCGGTCGGTTTAGTCGGTTTTCGAATATCCATTGACACCCCTAGTTGTACGTGTTAAAAATATGGGTGGAAATGACATCAAGTAGCCACTTCTACGTACGTTGTTTAAAATATATCTACCGTTTATAATGTATGTAAAAATTAGTCAATTTCGCTCAAACTTCAGAATACGGTGTCCTAGAGTTTAAACCTCAAAGTTCAAACTTCAGGACACCGTATCCTAAAGTTCAAAAATTGTGCCTAAAAGTTCGAATCTTATTTCTCGAATTTTAAATTAGTAGTTCAAAAACTTAGTCCTGAATTTCAAATTAGCAACTCAAAAATCCAGGACTCTAAGTCCTGAATTTCCAAATTCATGATACATAGTTTTGAAGTTTGGTTGAATTGACTATTCTTTAAATACTTTGTAAATTATGGATATATTTTAAATAACAGGCTTTAAAATGGCTATTGCTACATTTCGCCCTAAAAATGTTGTGATATCTTTTTTCATTTGTCGGGTGAGGAGGTGTGCTCTAAGCATATATTCATAGATAGGTTTAGGTAACCAACCATCAGCGGTATAGGTAGCAGCTACTATCAGTACACCAGTCTAAGGTTGTCCGTGGAGGTAGGTTGTAGAGATCTATGAAGGGTTAACTTTAGCATAAATAGCATGGTTAATTATAGAATAACATAATTGCCGTAAGAAGATCATAAACAAGGTAAATAGTCTGGAATGGTTATCTAGATTAGGGTGCATCCAGGGGTAGATTTACACGAAAGTGTATGGGTTTACGTGAACCCATGCTCCTGTCTATAGCACTTTATTTCTCGTGAAAAAAATACTTAAATATATCTGGGTGACCCATTGGTTGGTTGTTGTGTGCCCTTGATTGTCCAGGTTAAGGGTTTGATCCACTGTCGTCTAATTTTATGCCCCTATCTGTTTCCCTTTACATTTTATGTTTACTCTTTTTCCTTTTTTCTTTTTTGTTCATTCTTGAGTTACAAAATCCGTTAAAAAAATCAAAATTCGCATTTCTCCTTACCCCTCTTTTTGTCTCAACATTTTTATGAACAATGGTCACCCTCTAACCAATGTTTTGTTTAATCATTTCTCTCCTCTACATTTTCCTTTAGGTGTGTTTTTTTTTTATTTATGAAGTGAGTTTTCTATAAATAATGATGATATTATTGATCACTTTAAAGTACAACAATTTGTTAAGAATAATCGTGAACTGAATGATGTTTTTTTGTGATAATAGTACTTGTCATGGTTTGCTAATAAGTTGTTGTCGTGGCAAAATTTTGATGGAGTCAAACCAAATGATGTACACATATTCTTAAAATCCTAGATACGCCTTTGCCGGCATCACATATAGCATGTGTGTCATGAGTGAGGGTGGCCGTAGATCAGTCCTCTGTCTAAGTTTTGATGAGCAAAGTTACTTAACTCGAGTTGCTAAAAAGTAACAAATACTTGACAAAATAGTCCGTGCATGCAAGTTAACTAGAACACTACCGTAATTTAAAAAAATAACAAAATACTAATAATAACGTATACAACGCAGGAGTTGAATCTATAAAATGCGTAAACAAGTATAACCATTTACTAACTCAAACTAGTCAATTGTAATCAATTCATTATCCATATCAACGATGTTCTCATCATTGCGCTTGGATAATGGGAAAACTGCAGGAATTTGCTAGAAAAGTTTTAGTGCATAAAATCTGCTTTCTGATTAAGATCCTGGAGGCAGACAAAAAAATCATCCTGTACTATTATGTACAACAATGAATAGCATCAATGATACTTTCTGTCCAGTATGGATAGCATTTAGGATGCAAGATTAGTGATAAAGCTACAGCGAGAGCAAGAATAAGGGAAAACACATAAATTACGCGAACAACGCCAACGAGTAGTCATTTGACCTTTCTATATGATTTTCATTTTTTTGCCTGAACATTTCTTTTTCTGCTATTGGTATATGGGAAAATCAATTACTGATCGCTCTGCGAAGCTTAGACCTGTGGTGGATGCGGAAACAATAGCAGAAGTTCCTTCTCCAATTTCAGGCACCATCTTCAAGAAATAACTGTGCCTGCAAAAGAAAGTGATGACATATTAGTAGCAGATACCGTGTCCATTCTGGACATCTCCGAAGTTTGGGTAGTAGATAACACTCATGATAATCGCAGAAGACACATACCACCGAGTGTCTGCAGTTAATTCGGGATGAAAAGCAGTAGCTAGTAAGTTCCCTTGCTTTACAGCAACAATGACTTTCTTTTCAGTCTCAGTAGACTCCTGAAGCAACAAAAGAAATCATGCTGAGCTGATATACTAAACTAACAGGGAAAATAAAAGACTAAGTTGCATTATGATAATGATGAAGGGTGAAAAATAGATTCTTAATTCACCAGAACTTAATTTAGTGTATAATCAATCATTTTACAACGAGTTAGACTCGGCTCAATCAGAGTTTGTAAACTAATTTGAAGTGTGTTAGAACATTCATTGCTTTCCTATGCAAAACAGGCTCCCTAGATTGGCACACGTAGATGTGACAGAAAACACATGCACCAAGTTCTATTGACAAAGTAACTTAAAGTCTAATTGACAAAGTTCTCCCAATAGAACCTTAACAAAGTTCTCCCCAAGGGATCAACTTACACTAACATATTATTAAAATTTTCATGGACATTTGAAAGCTTACATGTTAATACGTTTTTAAGAACTTGGTGGAAACAACATACTAGACTGTGGTGTGACTAATAAAGCAAACTCGGTATTATTAAGCCCGAGAAATCCACAATTAATGTGTACATTGTACATTTCTCATGTTTATAAATTGTACAAAAGTGCATAATTGAAACAACAACAACAACTATCCAGTATCATCCCACCAAGTGGGGTCTGGGGAGGGTAGGATGTACGCAGCCTTACCCCTACCCTGGAAGGGTAGAGAGACTGTTTCCGATTGACCCTCGAAAAAGTGCATAATTGAATAGTATTTAAATACAAGTGCATCAACAAATAGTAAAAGCAGAAAACAAGCAGGTTCTCCAATTAAAGATATATGCAGCCTTCTTGTAAAACATAAAGGTTAGAGGAAGAAGTCCACTTCCTTTGCATGATAAGTTGCAGCATGATGGTGACATCTAGAGACATCCAAAGAGGTATGGACAAGGTTTCCTAGTACTTTTAATATCATAAGCATTTATATATTACCCAACTATCAATTAAAAATGAAATAAGATCATGTATTTAACAAAATATTATGACGACTAAGTGAGTATGCATATTTCCTACATCACTTGGTGTATGCTAATCCTCACATCTATACTGAACTTAGAACACTTAAACGGACAGAAAGACAAAAGTAAACCTGAATAACAGGATTGGAATTAATAGTTTCAATGGCCGAGAGAGGAATGTCCGCCAGCACTTCAACATCTGGTCCTACATCAAGTATTGCAGGAGCACGGATAAAAACAGCACGAAAACTTGGAGGACCACCTTCTTTAGCTACAATTTGAGGAATAGGAAGTTCTGTCTCAAAGCTTTGAATCTGTTCAATTTGACAATTAAATGCTACGTTAGTAACACAAACCAACTTCAACTCATTCATCAAAATTTTGATCCCTTTTGTCCTCTAGTTGGTAGCAACTACAACTACAACTCCTTCACTGTATACAAGAAAAAAGTTCAGGGTTGTCTAATTGAGGGGTCTTGGTCACATATGCCACTTGTCAAAGAGGGGGAGGGGGGGAGGGGGGGGGGTGTTATGTAGCATATGCCTTTACCTTCATAACAATAAAACATAAGCATGCTTACAATTCCCTCCCTCCATCTCTCCCTTCAACTAATATAGACATGGTACGAATGCTTGTTTATGTATGTACATGAATTTCCTCCATTCTTGGCTATCTATTGAGACCTGGAGGAGGAACAACTCAATTACCTGGCTCCCAAAATAGTTTCTGTGGACAGTACAATCAAGACCCCCAATCAGTTCCTGGCCTCCAGTTTTCTGCCCTGAGAAGAAAAGCCACAAAAAGGGCCATAAGATCTTTTTGCCGCAATATGGTAACAAACAGTAAGAGGGTATTCAAAAAGAATTTGTGATTACCAATCCACACAAAATGAGGTTTATATTATTTTGGATTAGCGGAGAGGGTGCACATATTCTACAAGTGATTAGACCAATGAAGCAAAATTAATATTAAACAAAAGGACCACAATTTCTCAAAATTTGTGAAACTCAAAGGTGCCTTAGACTAAATTGCTTAATGTTAATGATATTTGGATAAGGCAATGCTTTATTCCTTTACGAATAAAAGCTTAATGTGAAAGTTTGACATGATGAAATGAAACATAACAGCTTTTCAAATGCTGCTCTCTATTGAGGCTAGCAATGACATAGAACCATAGTAAGGAGGTCTTATTAGAACAACTGAGCAGTAAAATCCCAGAAAAGTTCTAAGACGGTAAATTATTACCTGATACTTTCCTTTTCAGTGGAAAGTAGATTCAAGAGAATACTCCCTGCATATGTTAGACTATATATGGTGTTCAAAAGGCTATTTATTTTTGTGTTATACTACTGGTAGTAGAAAAATCCAAAACACTAAAGTGAAAAGTTGCTTTAAAAAACATCAAATCAAGGGTTAAGATTTGAACAGTTAAGTTTGAATTCTTGAAAGTTGCAGAAGTGGTTCAAAATAGTAGTATAAATATGGCAGAACAAACAAAAGCAGCAGAATGATCTTACTTCAAGGTATCTATCAACATAGTTCGAAGTGTAGAACAAGGGAAGGTCAAGACTTTCTTCCTGTTACTCTTGCCATGGCAAAGTCAGCATCTAAGTCCGAAAAGCGAGAATTTCTTTTTCTTCCTCTGCATCTGTTGTTATTAATGTGCCCACTCTTATTTAGTCACTTTGAGTAAGATCAGTAGACGATAAGCTCACATCTAGACGATAAGCTCACATCTGACTCCACATAAGGAAAGATCATAGTCATCTTATCTAGGGGGAAAGACTACTCCCTAAAAGATTAAAATTCCTAACTCCCTCAAGTACAAGCCAGATCGACTTGGCTTGCCCAATGAGGCCCTTACATGTGAAAAATGAGAACCAAAGTACAAAGTTCATGAGATCTGTGAAATTATACATGGATGGACTAGATTATATAATTCCGTACCTAGGGAGTGGTGTTCAATGAGCATGTATTAAATAGCTTTTGTCTTCAACAACTACGGCTTGATCCCATCTAGTTGGGGTCAGCTGTATGAATCTTCATCCTCCATGTCACTCCATTTAGACTCATCTCAATCCAATCTAAAAAAATTTAGGTTCTGTAACACAAGAAATTTTCTGCATTTTGTACTGGCATACATATCTCTGCAAAGCTAATAGACTCCCAGAAGACCGTTGGACCTAAAGTAACGTACCAACATGATTGAACCATAATCTCAACTAATTGGTATCGGCTATGGGCTATGGCTATGGCTATGGATGTTTTCTTAAAATGTGCCTTCTCTTTTCCCTGGGTTTACATGGATTCCAAGAGATTTTAAGTCTGTCGAGACGACTTCTATCCATGTGATTTTATGTTTACAACGTCTGCTTTTAACACCTTCAAAACCATTGTTTTACACTTATAGACTGACAAACTCAGAAGCTCTTGTATTCGAGAAAAAAAATCAATTTCCTATTTTCATTTCTCACAACCAGGCCGAAGTAGGCATGCGGTATGGTGAAACACCTTTTTTGTGAATTGATGCAAATAATTATTACTTCAGTGGTCAATATCAAAAGAATGAGTCACTATCTTTCTTCTTTTGGTGGTGAATCTAGTTAAGAGATGGCTGAATCCTGGAAAGTCTATCAGAGCTGGTGAAAACTATACGCCCCCTTATATTTAGAATTTTTTTCCCATCTTAACCAATATAGATCCTAACATGCTACCAAAAGGAAAGAATAAAATATTCTGCCATACCCAGCAAATACAATTTGCATCAGCTGCACCAAAAGAGTGACATGACAGTCTCTGTCGTCCGGTATATTTCAGATTCATTTTTAAGGGAAAACTATATACCATTCTCAACTTTAGAGATATTGAATATAGTTCAAATTTTTTGGTCATTCTTAAATACCATTTTGTAGTCAAAATAGGATGCTTATCTTATGACAGTATTTGTTCTCACGGTGGAAAGCCAAAGGGGGTGGTTGAAAGGCTGTCAATCGGGTAGAACTCTATTGATGAATGAGTTAACCAGATCAGCTAGCTTTCATGCGATATTATAGCAAAGAGTAGCACTAATATTGACCTTAATGAGGACAGAAAAATATCCTTGACTAAAAAGCTTTGTTTACTCATACAATGTTATTCCTATGGTTTATGAGCATATGCCAATTTCAAACCTACAGACACAAATGGCTAATATATAAACCATGAAATAGTTATTTTATTTTTTAAATTATGACCCGTTGGCATTATAAGATTAAATCAAGAAGATAAGAAACTTCAGAGTTTGCAAAAATTGCCCCAAAATGTACAGCAAGATATGGAGTTGAACACCCACCAGTTGCTTTATTTGCCAAGAAAATGAGGCCTGCACATGTCCCCCAGACTGGCTTCCCCAATTGAACGAACTCGCGCAAAGCAGGGAACTGCAATTAGAAACACGATTAAACTAACATGGAGAAAATTATACCAAGCACAGTAAACAATACCAATTGGTACAATTATGCACCTATACACCCAAAGATACACTAAGATACCCCTAATGCAACAACAAACAACTAACAAAATCACACTTTATTCTGCACTGGCAGTAGGAACAAGTGTTCTTTTGATAAAGACACTAAGAACAAATTGTTGGGATTTTAAGTATTTAATGATATATTAATGCTTAAAATGGGTGAATGGGAAATGGAGGGGAAAATAAAATATTTGAGTAATATTTGAGTTTCCCTCCTTAATTGTCCCACATAGGAAGAGGAAAAGACTTTTGATGGGTATATAAGAAATTGCTCTTCTTCTAGCTAATAAAGAGTTGAGAAGAAAGCAAGCCTCGCGCCGTCGTCGTCGTCGCTCGCTCGGCTTCGGCTTCGGCTTCGGATTTGGTCAAATGATCGATCG
>ML272532.1:41505-53311 GCA_005239495.1 Nicotiana undulata | reverse complement strand
GATCGCATACCGCAACAGAAAGTTGAGTCAAATTTAAGGAGTGAAATGCAGTCAAATATGCGACCGCATATCCCAAATGCGAACCGCATTTTAATCGCATCTCTATCTGATGCCTGAAGCCACACTGCAAATGCGACGCATGAATGCGATCACATATCACCAATGCGGACCGCATCTCTCAAATGCGATGAACCTCTGGGACCTAGGGTGTTGATATGCGATGCAGAAAGTGAAGATGCGAATCGCATCCCTGTTATGCGACAGGAATGCGATCACATATCAGCCCGACAGGGGTGTTTTTGTCTGTTTTTCACACGAATTTTCTACCCACTATAAAAGGATTTATCTTGGAAAATATTGAGATATCTTTGGACATATCTTCAGCTTTGTAAATATAATTTTTGAGAGAGAAGAACAAGTTTTGAAGCTAAGGCTTTGCACACACACTTTGGATTTGTAGATTTCGACATTGTGGTGAAGTTTTCTTTACCCATTTGTGTTTATTTCTTCATTTCCTTGCTTTGTATTGTATATCTAAGTGTGTAGTATTTTTCCAACACTTGAATATGGTTTATGGGAATATTCATATTTAAAGTGTGGATTAAATACCTTGTTGTGCTTATGTATTGAATGATTTTATTATATTTGTGAAGTGGGTGTTTGTTATTTTAATTATTCTTGTTCTTTAATGTTTCCAAAGGGATTAGCTAACCCTAGGACTCGCCCATTAACTCCGAATTAGTTTTGGAAAAGATTATTTGGGGTTGGGAAAGATTAATTAACAAGAACTTGAGGATTTAACCCTCATTTTATAGATTCTACCTAGGGATAGGATTGAACTACTTGTAGCCAAACTCGGAAGTGCTTAATCTCCTAATTGGGTTAGGGATAATTCAATTAGGAAGTCTTGTTAGTCTTTGGGAAAAGCTAATTAAGAAATGTTATCCGTGGCTAATTAACATTACCCGCTCATATTTGTAAAATCGTGAAATACATTGGATCGTTACTCGAGTGTAATACCCGAAGCATCGATACTTGTTGCCATCGATCATTTTAATTGCTTTATAGGTTAGTTTATATTTTCGCATTTAGTTATAAAACAATTTTCTACACCAAAATCGTATTTGTTTGGCACTGCGCGATAAGTGATAATTCTCTAGCATTCCTAAACGCCCTCATATTGTTCTCTGTGGGATTCGACCCCAACCTTTTTGGGTTACTATATTTGACAACGATCGCTTGCACTCTTTTAAGGTGTAAATTGAGCATATCACGCTCCCACTTCCACTCGGGAATCTCAAGTCTCTGAAGCTAACCACCAGGCCTCTAATGCTTGTACTTCACCTGCAGCAATTCTAACACCCAGCCACATATACAACTATATCTTTATTCATTTTTCTCCACCAATAATGTTGCCTCAAATCCTGATACATCTTGGTAGCACCCAGATGAATGAAATACCGCGAACTGTAGGCCTTCTCAAGAATCAACTCATAAAGCCCATCCACATTGGGCACACAAAGCCGACCTTGCATCCGAAACACCCCATCATCTCTAACAGTTACCTTCTTGGAACCACCATACTGTACCATGTCCTTAAGGACAAAAAAATGGGGCTCGTCATACTTACGCTCTCTGATGCGCTCATACAAAGAAGACCGAGAGACCGTGCAAGCTAGAACACGACTATGTTTCGAAATGTCTAACCTCACAAACTAATTGGCCAAGGCCTCAACATTTGATGCTAGAGGTCTCTCACTAACTAGAATATATGCAAGGCTATACATATTCACAGCATTTCTACTCAAGGCATTGGCCACCACATTAGCCTTCCCGGGATGATACAAAATGGTAATATCATAGCCTTTCAACATCTCTAACCACCTCCGCTGCCTCAAGTTGAGATACTTTTTTTTGAATAAATACTGTAGACTTTGATTATCCATGAATATCTCATATGACATGTCGTAGAGGTAATGCCTCCAAATCTTCAGTGCATGAACGATGGATGCCAACTCTAAGTCATGAGAAGGGTAATTCTTCTCATGAACCTTCATGTCGTGACGCGTATGCAATTACCCTACCATCTTGCATCAACGCTGCACCGAGCCCAATACACGATGCATTATAATACACCGTGTAGGATCTTGAACCTGTGGGCAACACCAACACTGGGATGTAGTCAAAGCAGTCTTGAGCTTCTGGAAGCTCAACTCACACTCATTGGACCACATCAATGGGTACCCTTCTGGATCAATCTAGTAAATAGGGCTTATATGGATGAAAACCCCTCTATGAACCAGCGATAATAACCAGCCAAACCCATGAAACTCCACTTTTTTAAAACTGAAGTAGGCCTAGGACAGTTCTGAACTGCCTCAATCTTCTTAGGATCCACTTTAATGCACTCGGCCAATACAACATGTCCCAAAAAGGCAACTGAATCGAACCAAAACTTAGACTTTGAAAACTTGGCATATAACTGACTATCTCTCAGAGTCTGAAGTACAACCCGAAGATGCTACTTATGCTCCTCTCGCCTGCAGGAGTAGATCAATATATCATCAATGAATACGATCACAAAAGAATCCAAATAGGGCTTAAATACCAGGTTCATCAAATCCATAAATGTTGCTGGGGCATTTGTCAAACCAAATGACATCACTAGGAACTCATAATGCTCGTACTGAGTCTAAAAAGCTATCGTAGGGACATCCGACGTTCTAATCTTCAATTGATGGTAGCCAGACCTCAAATCAATCTTCGAAAATACCTTGGCACCCTGAAGCTACTCAAATAAGTCATCAATCCTCGTTAACCGATAGTTGTTCTTGATAGTGACTTTGTTGAACTGTCGATAGTCTATACACATCCTCATCGAACCGTTGTCAATGAGGATGGGAACAAAGACATTGTTCTGGGTGATTTGGGATCCTCCGAAAGTCATTATGACTCTGGGTATTGTAGGCATATTAGAGTTGACGAGGTTGTGGGGGATATGCATAAGATGAGTTGCAGTAGAGCGACTGGGCCAGATGAAATCCCGGCGGAGTTTTGGAAAAGTGTGGGTAGGGCGGGCTTGGAGTGGCTTACTAGGTTATATTATGTAATTTTTGGGACAAAAAATATAATTGAAGAGTGAAGATGGATAATGATGGTTCCTGTGTACAAGAATAAGGGCGGTATCAAAAATTGCAAAAACTATTGGGGTATTAAGTTGCTTAGTCATACTACGAATGTGTGGGAGAGGGTGGTGGCGCTAAGGTTGTCTATTTTCGAGAACCAGTTTGGGTTTATGCCAAGGCGTTCAACTACAGAAGCCATTCATTTATGGAACAATATAGGGAGAGGAAGAGGGACTTGCATATAGTGTTAATCGATTTAGAAAAGGCTTATGATAAAGTCCTGATGGAGGTTCTGGGGAGATGTTTGGAGGCTAGAGGGGTACCTGTGGCCTACATTAGGGTGATTAAATACATGTATAAAGGAGAAAATACATGTGTGAGGACAGTGGGAGGGGTCTCAGACCGTTTTTTGGTCATGACGGGGTTGCATCAAGGGTCGGTACTCAGTCTTTTTTTGTTTGCCCTGGCAATGGACATATTGACTCACCACATCCAAGTGGAGGTGTCGTGGTGCATGTTATTTACGTACGACATTGTTTTAATTAACGAGACGCGAGACAGTGTTAACTCAAGGTTAGAGGTGTGAAGACATACTCTGGAGCCTAAAAGTTTCAAGATGAGCAGTACCAAGACAAAATACTTGGAGTGTAAGTTTATTGGTGAAACTCGGGGAGCGGAAGGGGAGGTGAGGTTGGATTCACAATTCATCCCTAGGAAGGGGATTTTAAGTACCTTGGGTCTATTATACAGGGGGTGGGGAGATTGATGAAGATGTCACACATCGTACTGGGGCAGGATGGATGAAATGGATACTTTCTTCCGGTGTTTTGTGTAATAAGAAGCTACTACCAAAACTTAAATGTATGTTTTATAGAGCGGTGGTCAGACCGGTGGACATGTGAGGAGGAGAAGGACAGACGCCCCGATAAGAAGGTGTGAGAGGTTGATACTAGACGGCCTTAGGAGAGGTAGAGGTAAGCCGAAGAAGAGTTGGGGTGAGGTGATTATGCATGCCATGGCGCAGCTATAGCTGACTGATGACATGACCCTTAATAGGAAGGTGTGGAGGTCAAGGATTAGGATAATAGGTTAGGTAGTCTAGATTATTCATACCGGTAGTGTTAGTACGTACTCTCGCATTTAGTTCGTATTAGGTTTCTTTGAATGACTGTCATTTTTTGTATTTCGATCATCTTACTATTTGGTTTTGTATGCTTCTTTTACATGGGTTCTCAGTGTTGTCCCGTCTTATTTTATTGTTAATGCTTTCCTAAGCCGAGGGTCTATTGGAAACAACCTCTCTACCTCTACAAGGTAAGGGGTAAGGTTAGCGTACACACTGCCCTTCCTAGACCCCACTATGTGGGATTATTTTAGGTATGTTGTTGTTGTTGTTGTTGTTGTCATACCATATGGTCCCAGTTAAGTTGAAAAAATTGAAGGAATAGTTTCAGGATTTGTTTGACAAAGGATTCACTAGACCTAGTGTCTCGCCTTGGGGTGCACCAGTGTTTGTGAAAAAGAAAGAAGGATCGATGAGAATGTGCATATATTATCGGAAGTTGAACTAGGTCATTATCAAGAACAAGTATCTGTTGCCAATGACTGATGACTTATTTGACTAGTTTCAGGGTGACAAGTTAATTATCAAGATTGATTTGAGGTAGGGCTACCATCAGGTGAAGATAAGAGCATCATATGTCCCTAAGATAGCTTTTCGGACTCGGTATGGTTACTATGAGTTCTTGGTGATGTCATTTGGCTTGACTAATGACCCAATAGCTTTTATGGATTTGATGAACCGAGTGTTCAAGTCTTATTTATATTCTTTCATGATCATCTACATTGATGATATTATGGTTTACTCTAACAGTCAAGAGGAGCATGAGCACCACTTACGGATCGTACTTCAGACTCTGAAGGATCGTTAGTTATATGGCAAGTTTTCAAAATGTGTGTTCTAATTAGACTTAGTTGCCTTTTTGGTTAATGTTTTATCTTATGAGGGAATCAAGGTTGATTATATGAAGATTGAGGCAGTTCAAAATTGTCCAAGACCTACTTCAGCTACAGAGATTCGGAGCTTCTTGGTTTTTGTCGGGTATTATTTCCGGTTCGTGGAGGGGTTTTCATCTAACTTAGGACCATTGACCAAGTTGACCCAAAAGGATACACTTTTCATATGGACCGACGAGTTTGAGGTGAGCTTTCAAAATCTTAAGACTACATGGACTACAACCTGGTGTTGGTGTTGCCTACAAGTTCGTGATCTTACACTGTGTATTGTGATGCATCGCATATTGGGCTTGGCGTGGTATTGATGCAGGACGTAGGATTATTGCCTACGCATCTCGAGAATTAAAGATTCATGATAAGAATTACATGTATATGATTTAGAATTGGAAACCATCTCTAGGGCGTTCTATGTGAGGTTTATATTGACCGTTAGAGTCTCCGACACTTGTTCAAGCAAGCTTAATTTGCGGTAGCAGAGATGGTTCGAGTTACTGAAAGACTATGATATCACCATATTATATTATACGGGGAAGGCCAATGTAGAGGTCGATGCATTGAGTAGGAAGCATAGAGCATTGACAGTTTGGCATATTTACCGGTAGTAGAGAGGCCACTAGCCATAAACATTCAGCCTTTGATCAATCGGTTCATGGGGTTGAATATTTTGGAGCTTAGTCGGGTTCTTGCATGTGTTGTGGAAAAGTCATCGTTATTGGAGCATATCAAGGCTCGCTAGTTTGATGATCCCCATTTGTTCGTGTTGAATGACATGGTTCAATGGGTGGTGCTAAGGAGGTTGCTTGGAGATGATGATGTTGTCCAACTTCAGGGACGCGTTTGTGTTCAAAATGTTGATGGGTTGAGAGAGCTTATATTTGAGGAAGCTCACAGTTCGTGCTTGTAAGGCCCCGTAAAAGTTCTCCAAGGATTTAAGTATTATGGTGTCAGGGTAAGCTAATATGATTGGAAGGTATTAGATAACTTTCACGGCAAGCTTGCTCACCTCGGTACAAACTTTTTGAATTGTGTAATGCATTGTGGATTTGGTAGAAAGTTCGGAGAAGATAGAAACTATGCGGTCCATTATGCGACCGCAGATTTGTTCCGCTAACCACTGAACCATCGCAGATTGAACCGGGAAAAGCTTAATTTTATGGGTCACTTTGCGTTCCAATGTGTGGCCGCATAATAGTTTTGCAGACCGCACATCTGTCGCATATCAGCATGGGAAATTTTAGAGAAAGATTTTGTGGTCTAGTGTGCGAGTGCATAATCGGTTGCGGACTTGACCAGACCAACCCAATTTTTGAAGACCATTTCGTGGACCATATATCACTTCTGCAGTGCATTTCGTGATCGTAGATCGACATCAAAAGGTTATTTTTGGAATTTCATAACCTGGATCTATTTTAATTAAAAGAGTTAAGAGGACATTTTTAGGGCGGAATCATATTATTTTAGAGAGAATGATACTCTACTAAGAAAGGGGAGGATCTCTAACAATTCTACTCTTCATTTCTTGCTCTAATCTTCGGGATTCAAGGAAGGAAGCATAAAAGATCTCCTACATACAAAGTAAGACTTCATCCCTAGGTTTCATGCAAAGTTTGTAATGGGTCTATGTAAAGATTTTATAATCTTTGGGGATTATTGAATGGTGATCGGAATACGTAATACATCTATTTGAAAATTTTGTGTGTGTGTGTAGATTTGAGGATGTGATTCTAGTAGGTTGGAAGAAATTGGTTGGGAATGTGCCAAGGAAGATTGTTGGGTGTTGTAGGGACATTGTAGATCGATTAGTTGCTTGAAAATATGTTCGAGGAAGAGGAATTTCTATTATGGAACCTTATAATAAATTTTAGAATATTAGGAGCTTGATGAAATTCCTAAAAGACCTTTGATCACGCCCAACTATGCCTTATAAAAAGGACTAAGCGATCGTTGCAAATATAATCCGGGTATTTTGCCCAGAGTCGAATCCCAAAGGGAATTAACCTATAAATTACTTTTATCAGACTCACTAAATTCTATGTAATCACTTCCCAAATATTTTGAATAACAATTGGTGATATTTCTACTAACTATAACTGAATAAAATTGAGTAAACTAAAGGCTAACTATGACTAAGTTGTAAACAAATAAGAGAAGGATCTAAGGTTGTGATTCCCCTATTGATGGAATCCCTTCCTATTATGTTTCAAATAGATTTGCCTTATCGTCTCTATCTATCATGAGCACTGTTACTACCGTAAATCTCTCCTGGGTAATTACGACAATTTACTAGGCGCACTCTCCCGAGTTATGCTAGCTGGCGTTTATTACAGCTAACTTAGATCGCACCCAAGGTTTCGTTATCCCTAATCCCACCATTAAACCCTCGGTTATTGATTCCTCATATACTTTGGGAGTGGTGTTGTTCAACAATTGCCTAAATATGCACTCTCTACCGAGTAGTACACACTAAATAGGCACAGCTAATTAAGGATCCTATCAATTAACTACGACAAGAACGTAGTTGAACAAATAGAGATTAAACCGGGCAAACTATATTAACATAACAAGAAATTTATCCTTCAACAGGTTCAATCAAAACCTTATACTAAATAATTTAGCTACTCATAATTGTGCTCATAATAACAACAACAAAATTCATCATGAATGATAAAAACAAAAGGAAGAAAGATAGAACTCGATGTCGAATAATCCTCCTTGCCTCTTGCCTCTTCTTGCCTTGAACAAAACCTTAAAAACCTTGATATCATCTCTTTTGGGCGAACTGGACCTTTTATAGTTTAAGTGGAATTTCCCCCAAACTTCTAATTTTACCCCTGAAGTTACCGCGTTTCTGGACGGACTAGCGCGGTCGCGCTCGTGACCGCGCTAATGGCCGCGCTAATTGCATAACACACTGTCGCGGATTCCAGGACTAGCGCGGCCACGCTCGTCACCGCACTAAGGCCGTGATAATTGACTTGTGCACTGTCCCGTTTCTCCTGCTTTAGCGTGGCCGCGCTAAGACCATGCTTGGTCCACGCTAGAGCAGGGCAACTATTTTTCTCTTTTTCTCTTCATTCTTTCTCACGCACTCAACTCCAAGGGGCTTTCCTTGCTTTAATTTATCTCCAAACACTGTCCTATGTCCTCATAAGCATGAATTGCTCCTGCAAAACATAAAATTCACAATTAGAGCCATTTTATCGTCATTTAACCTTCCTAGAACAGTGAAGAATAGTAAAGTTGGGGCATAAATAGTCACTAAACTACATGAATCTAGCCTATTATCAACATCCCACACTTAAATCATCGCTAGTCCTCGAGAAATCCACCATACTCTACAAAGGTTCCTTCACTAAGCACCCCCCCTAACGTGTCACACCAAGAACATATCAAGAGTTGCGTCTAGTAGTGTAACATCTATGACTCAAAAGTTGACTCTCACGTGCTGTGCAATATTTATACCTACTAAACTTACTCTGTACAGAGGTCAAGACTTACCTTTCCTTCGTGAATAAAGTTCCCTCACATCACACAAGAGAGTAGTTCCACAAGTAATGACATTAAGAACAATTAGGAACTCAGATAGACAAAATTCACTCACTGAACATTCATATGCCACAAAGATGCACCATAGGCTTGCCCGTAGTGTACTACTCTACTAATCGAGCTCATTCAGTCTAAGATCAATTAGGACTTCATTTGGGTGTAATGTAGGCTAAGGGACGGGTAGGATATATTTGGATATAGTGACTAACCTCCCTAAGCACTTTTAATACAATTACTTTCACTTTCAGCACCGTATTTATACCAGACCAAACATTCCACCACACTTCCATTTATAATACCCCAAACTCCTTTAGGCACAATCGTATTAAGTCACCACTTATCAAGGACCACATGTATTTATTTTCTTTTCTCTTTTTGTTTTTCAAGTGGCGCTTATTCTTTCATTTTTTTCAAAACACTGCACCTTTTTCCCTATTTCATTGTTTCCACTCAAAAATCAAACCAACCACCCCACACTTTAACTTTTACATATTTCATAACAATTCAAGGGCTCATGGGAGGTAAATGGGTTCAAACAGATGGGACACTCAAACAATTGGGTAAGGTTTGTAATGTTGTTGCCAAAGAAACAGGCTTATAGGCTCAACGGGGTTAACTACGATGTATCGCATTTAGGTGGGTCTACTTTATATATCTGGCTTAACAAAGAAATGCCTATATCACTTCTAAGACTGACTAAAGCTATTATTTTGCTTTGCACACACACATGGCAATTTCTAGGCATCAGATGCAGAGCATAGAATACAATACAACTCACACACAGATGGCACATGACTCACTCCATATTGGCTTATCAAAACACTCTCTTTGAGTCCGCAAGTCAGTTACAAACATACAATTTAATGCACTCTAACAAGAATTAATAACTGAGACTAAGCGTCACACTCTAGTGTCTACTGTGTTCAGGTGTAACAATGCTAAGGGATTCTTTTCCTATCTCAGCTCATAGCCCAAGAGTACCAACTAAAAAATGAAAAACAAAATAAACAAAAAACTAACTACACCCGGTTCGAGAAAAACCCTTGGAAAAGAACCGCGGCCCAAAGAAAAACCAAGGGGGAGTTACTACACTACCTAAAACAGATAATCTTTTTGATATTTTCTTTAGGCTTACTTCCGTCAAGAAAACTGTCTAGGAGATCTATCGTCAGGAAGAGTCAAACAAATTCTGATTTTTTTTTTGGTCGACTTAGACCCTCAAGAACCCCGTCGAATGAGATCCGTCGTTGGGACAAGGCAACTTACATAATTAAACTACTACTTAAAACCAAAAAAAAACAAAAGAAAGAAAAATCAAAAGAAAACATATAACAATTATGTTCCTACATATATAAACATACAATGAAGTATCCCCCACCCCCCACTTAAAAGGAAGACATGTCCTCATGGCATTAAAAACAAAGCAAGGTGAGGTAAAGGAACTTCCATGAAGGAACAATTTTGATCGGAGACCGTCCCCGGGTCCAGATGGAATTCATGACCCAGAGTTCTCAGCCAGCCCATAATTTTATTTTCCGATTTAACCTGCTGGGTGGCCACTGCATCAACATGAGTTCCTAAGTCAGTGATCGAGGTACGCAACCATGCCAGCTCCTGCTCTAGATTGTCCAATCTCTGACCCCGACTGACCCTAGACGGGCCTGCTACATCGGCAACATGCTCATGAGCGGGCATCTCATCTCCCCCTTCTACCTACTCGTCCTCCTCCCCCTCAGGCTCATCCTCCCTGTCACCACCACCAGCCACCACAAGATCCTTCCCAGTAGTTACCTTTTCTGCTCGAAAGGCGGCCTCTGTCGGCACTTTTCCATCTACCGCCAAATTTTCAGGCACCCGGGCTGCCCGGCATAATCTAGTGACAAGAGAGGGGAAGAAGAAGCCATACCTCTTAATTGGACAGCAAATAAACATCTTCTCGTGCATGAGCTTGGCCACGTCAAAGTCGTGGCCCTTCATGAAACACTATATCAAACAAGCACGATGAGCATTCATCTCTGTGGTGTTGTGGGACGCGATCAGGCGGTTGGTTATGATATATAGCCAACACTTCGCCTCAAAGGTGAGTGCCGACGACTGGAACTTATCCCCGTATTTATACCACTTCACCTCCTTGACAGGGACACATATAGTTGGAAGGATCGTCTCCCACTAAGTGAAGCGTCTACCATACGCCTCATAGAAGTCGTCCATCTCCGCCACAGGACATGGCAGCCGGTAGGCTCTCCTAATGGCTTCCATAGAGGTGTCCACATGCCTCTTCCACACAGTGACCACATTATTCCTATGCTCCGAAACATTTGAATAATATTCTCTCACCACCATCGCATTGGCCTCGTCCGGCTCTTCAAAGAACACATCCAATCGACGCCAGAGCAGCTCATTGTAAATGGTTGGACAGTCATGTCGGAGGGACGCTGTATCCATGCCACGTTCAAGTATTGCCACCTTTGACTCCTTTTTAGCAAACCGTTCCTGAGCCTTAGCGGATACAAACTTGTTGCTATCATAAGGACGTGCATCAATTGACGCGCGTGCTCTAGATGATGCCGCTTGTCTGCTGGAGGATGGATCGGTGGCTTGGAGCTTTCTGGGGGGTGAAATTGTACCTACAATAAGGAACATCATTAGCGCAGTACAAAAGAAGTGACCCAACTGTGGTTACTCAAACTTCACCCTTACAATTGGTCACAATTATCATTGACACTCACTGTGGAATTTTAACAAACACTTGATGGGCATTAATCATTGGAGCCCCCAATTAATCAAGTTGTAACCCAATTACCACCACAATTTCCCCAAATTCACCCAACTAGGGTAAGAGATACGATTCCCCAATTATCACCACCCACAAGCACTAAATATACACTACAAATTACTTCTAAGAAAGAGAAGAAAAACTACTACCTAACAAAGAATTAAAAAGAAAACCTAACAAAAATTGGCAAAGAGAAAACATACATGTGGTGTGAAAAGGTTCTAAGAGTTGAAGAAGTATGTTGAGGGTTGAATTAGTATTGAACTTGGTGAAGATTAGGGCTGTGAGTATGTTGGGGAGGGGGATGGGCGGGGAAAGAGTAAGAGTTGTTGTTGGGGGGGGG
>ML272532.1:20772-41294 GCA_005239495.1 Nicotiana undulata | reverse complement strand
GTGTTGGGGGGGGGGGGGGGGATTGTTTTAGGAGAGGGGAAACGTGGGGGAAGAATTAATCATGGGGGGGAATGTGATTTAGCAGGAATAGGAGAACGGGGGTTAGGGTTGGGTAAATAAGAAATAAGAAAAAAATATTAAAATCAAAATAACAAGATAAAAAAAATAATCTAACTAACACAAACCTGCCAAGCGACGTAACAAGCGTGGGCATAGCGCAGTCGCGCTTGTGAGTCAGACTGGTGGGTGATATGAGCGGCCACTAGCGTGGTCGTAGTGTGCCCGCGCTAGTAACATCGAGATGAGGTAGAATGAGGGTCAATTAGTGCGGCCACTAACGCGGTCGTAGCGTGGCCGCGCTACCTAGAGGCAGAGTGATTGTGGATATGCCCCGGCACTAGCGTGGCCGCGCTTCTTGGCTCGAAGCTGTCACACAATGTTTTTTACCTGTTCCTTCAGTGGGGCTGTATTTCTCCCTCACCAAAGCTCACCTGCATGTTTTAGTACTTACAACAATTAAACTATTATTCTACTACAGTAAAAACACTACATGTTGGGTTGCTTCCCAACCATCGCCTTAGTTAATGTTGTGGCACGACAATTACAACAAGTCAATGGGTTGGCTCCCATGCAGCGCCTGATTTAACATCGTGGCACGATGCAGATAAGCGCATTTAAGGATCGCTTGACCTCTGAGGTTCAGTCAGATGTATCACTGACACTTCTTTGGTTTCATACATGCCCACATACGATTTCAATCTGTTCCCATTGACTTTAAATGTGTGGGAATCTTTTTCTGAAGCAATTTCTATGGCTCCTAAAGGGAGCACTTCGACCACACGAAATGGTCCAGAACATCGTGACTTGAATTTGCCCAAAAATAGCCTTAATCTTGAATTATAAAGCAACAGTAAATCTCCAGGTTTGAAGTTTCGCTCAACAATGTTCTTATCGTGCAACCTCTTCATTAATTTCTTGTACAACCTCGTGCTCTCGAAAGCAAGATATCATAACTCATCTAGCTCATGCAATTCTGTGACTCTATTTGTGCCCGCAGCCTCAATGTCCAGATTTAGCTGTTTCAATGCCCACCAAGCTCTATGTTCTAGTTCCACTGGAAAATGACAGGCTTTCCCGAACACCAACTTGTATGGTGACATACCAATTGGTGTTTTGAATTCTGTTATGTAGGCCCAGAGTGCATCATCTAGCTTTTTCGCCCAATCAGTTCTTGTGGCGTTCACAGTCTAAGTCAGCACATTCTTTATTTCTTTATTCGACACTTCAACATGTCCACTGTTCTGAGGATGGTATGGGGTTGCCACTTTGTGGCGCACATCGTACTTCGCTAGCAATTTCTCGAAGGCTCGATTGCAGAAGTGAGTGCCTACGTCGCTGATAATGGCTCTTGGGATCCCAAAACACGTGTATGTATTCTTCTTCAAAACCCCCACCACCACCCTGGCATCATTGGTGGGGAGTGCTGCAACTTCCACCCATTTGGACACATAATCTACAGCAACAAGTATGTACTTATTGCCGTAAGAGCTGACGAAGGGGCCCATAAAGTCTATCCCCCATACATTGAACACTTCAACCTCTTGAATTGGGTTCATGGGCATCTCATGGAGCCGAGAGATGTTCCCGGTTTGCTGACATTCATCACAGCCCTTCACCCATTGATGTGCATCCTTAAACACAGTTGTCCAGTAGAACCCGACTTCTAGAACTTTTGCTGTCGTCCTGACTCCTCAAAAATTCCCCCCATATGCCGATGCGTGACATGCCTGCAAAACAGAAGATTGTTCTATCCTGCAAAACAGAAGATTGTTCTATCTCGGGGACACACCTCCGGATCATATTGTCAATACAAATTCTAAACAGATAAGGTTCATCCCAGTAATACATGCGGTAGTCATGGTAAAACTTTTTCTTTTGCACAGAGGAAAGGTGATAGGGCTCTATACCACTTTCTAGGTAATTCGCAATGTCTGCATACCATGGCACTTCCTCAAGGCTTGTGGCGAGTAGCTGCTCGTTTGGAAAGGTTTCCAGAATATCCTCTGCCAGAATTGAGTTTTCAGCTCCTTCAAGTTGAGATAGATGATCAGCGACTTGGTTTTTCATGCCCTTACGGTCACGAATCTCCAAGTCGAACTCTTGCAGTAGTAGCACCCAAAACAATCAGGCGCGGTTTGGGCTCCTTATTTTCAATCAATACCTGAGAGAAGCATGATCAGTATATACAATTACCTTAGAGCCAATCAGGTATGATCTGAACTTGTCGAATGCGAACACCACAGTAAGCATCTCCTTTTCAGTTACAGTGTAATTCAGCTGGTCTCCACTCAACGTCCTACTTGCGTAGTGAATTGGGTGCATTATCTTGTCTTTCCATTGTCCTAGCACTGCTCCCACTGCATAGTCAATGGTGTCACACATGAGTTCGAATGGTTGATCCCAATCGGGGGCAACAATGATGGGTGTCGTGACTATCCTCTTATTCAACTCCTCGAATGCTACCCTACAATCATCATAGAACACGAAAGGGTGATCTTTTTCTAACAACTTACACAGAGGGTTGGCAATTTTTGAGAAGTCTTTGATGAATCTCCAGTAGAAACCGGCATGCCCGAGGAAGCTCCTGATTGCTTTGACTGATGTGGGAGGTGGAAGCTTGGTATCACATCAACTTTTGCCCGATCCACCTCGATTCCCTTGCTTGATACAAGGTGTTCCAAGACTATACCCTCTTGTACCATGAAATGGCACTTTTCCCAATTGAGTACAAGGTTAGTCTCGATACACCTCTTCAACACTCGGGTCGGATTTGTAAGGCACTCACCGAATGAATTTCCCACCACTGAGAAATCATCCATGAACACCTCCATTATGTCTTCAACCATGTCGGTGAATATGGCCATCATGCACCTTTGGAATGTGGCGGGTGCATTTCATAGGCCAAATGGAATCCTCCAGAAGGAAAAAATCCCATATAGACATGTGAACTAGGTCTTCTCTCTGTCCTCTGATGCAATGGAGATTTGGTTGTACCCTGAGTACCCATCCAGAAATTAGAAGTGGGACCTCCCTACCAGTCTGTCAAGCATCTGATCAATGAAGGGAAGTGGGAAGTGGCCTTTTCGGGTGGCCAGATTAAATTTCCTATAGTCCATGCAAATTCTCCAGCATGTGACGGTTCTTGTAGAGATCATCTCATTGTTATAATTTTTCACCACCGTCATACCACCCTTCTTAGGAACACATTGCACCAGGCTAACCCAGTTGCTGTCAGAGATGGAGAAAATGATTCCCGCATCTAACCACTTAATAATCTCCTTCTTCACCACTTCCTCCATATTGGGGTTCACCCTTCTTTGGTGTTCCCTGGAAGGTTTGTGCCCCTCTTCCAGCAGGATTTTGTGCATACAATAGGTCGGGTTGATCCCCTTAATGTCTTCTATGGTCAACCTAATGGCAGTCTTGCACTACGTGAGTACCTGCAAAAGTTGTTGTGCCTGCACAGCTAAAAACCTGGATGAGATAATAACATGTAATGTGGAGTTAGGTCCTAGGAACGCATACCTAAGATGGGCGGGAAGTGGCTTCAACTCCAGCTTTGGTGGTTCTTCTATGGATGGCTTGGCTGGAAGAGTTTCTCTTTTTTCTAAGTGCAGGGGATAAAATTCAAGTGATCTCTTCCAAAGCCTTTGCCCTCAAGAGCCAGCACCCATTCCGCCAATTCTTCCCCATTCACCTCATCTAAATTCATAAGACATGCAGCAAGGGGGTCCTCAATAGTCAGGGACTCATCATCCTCTTCCAGGATTACATCCACGGCATCAATAAGAGAGCAATTGGCGAATTCACTTGGTCGCCTCATGGATTTCTGCACGTTGAAGGTTATCTCTTCATCGTTCAACCTCATCTTGAGCTCCCTAGTTTCACAATCAATGAGAGCTCGCCCCGTGGCCAAGAACGGCCTTCCCAAAATTATGGGAATTTCTTCATCCACTCTGCAATCCAGAATCACAAAATTTGCAGGGAACACAAATTTCCTTACCTGCACCAACACGTCATCCAGAATACCTGAGGGTCTTTTCACAATTCTGTCGGCCAGCTGCAACAACATAGACGTCGGTCTGGCTCTTCCAATCCCCAACCTATTATATATAGCCAAGGGCATAAGATTAATGTTGGCCCCCAAATCACAGAGCGCCTTGGCAAAGGCAAAGTTACCAATGGTGCAGGCAATTGTGACCATGGATCAAACAACTTTTCAGCAATTGGTCTAGTCACAACAGCACTGCAGGTCTGAGTTAGAGTCACTGTGGCCAAGTCTTGGCAATCAAATTTTTGGGACATCAAGTCCTTCATCATTTTTTCATAACAAGGCATCTTCTTCAAAGAATCAATCAATGGAATATTTACATGAATTTGTTTCAACATCTCCAAGAACTTCTTGTATTGTTTATATTTCTGGTACTTGGCCAGCCTCTATGGGAATGGTGCTAGAGGTCTCTTTTTCCCAGTGATCCGGGTTTTCTCTTTGTCAGACACTACCTCAACTATCGGTTCCTGGGCTGTCTTAGCTTCTTTCTCAGCCTCAATCTGTTTGTTGGTTTCTTCCTAGGCAGGCTGCACCGTTATCTCTGTCAGTCTTACTGAATCATCTAGTTCAATGGGCAATGGTACAAGTGTTTCAACCTGTCTGCTTTCTCGAGCCCTCTCTTGCTCCAAGTCTAGGTCTCTTCCATTACGTAGACTCACTGCCATCAGCTTCTTTGGGCCTTGATCTTTTGGATTTACTTGAGTGTCTGCAGGCAATGTCCCATGAGGACGATTATTCAATGACATTGAGATCTGACCCATTTTCATTTCAATATTCTTTATGGCTGACTCATGTGCATCTACTCTTTCACTCATTTTTGCATTTGACCCAATAACCTGCTGCATCATTGCCTCGAGTCTAGCAAACCCATCTTCCTGTCTCCCACCATGTTGTTGTTGAGGTGGATGATAATCCTGCTGCTGATTCTGATTATTGTACCCCTGTGGCCTTTGGTAGGGCTCCACATTACTATGAGGTCTCATGGCTCCCATATTTCCATTATTGCATTGCGGCTGGACTGACCTGTATGGCTGATTCTGCTGGCCCCAATTCTGACCACCTTGTCTCTGGGACCCCATAATTAGACACATAATTCATGTTCTCAGGGTAGTGATGGTGATCACTTTCAGCATTCCACTGACTACCAAGTGGCTGACTAATGCTAGATGTGTATAAGCCCCCCATTGGTGGTATCTACAATGTGAACATAGTGCTTCAGCCCTGACTCTTTCACCCTTTTGGTGAGGATGCTCATTTGTGTCATTAAGGTGGCCATATATTTAGCAGGAGTGTTGGCTGGATCAAAGGCCACTGAGTGAACTACTGGAGTGATGGGAGCATTCCTGGTTGTCCACCTCAAATTCTGTGCCATTTTGTCGAGCAGGATCTGGCTTTCTCTCGATGATTTGCTCAAGCATGCTCCACCAGCTGAAGCATCAACATTAGCCTTCACGCTATCTGCCAGACCCATGTAAAATTGCTACCCCACCATCTTCTCACGAATACTGTGGTGTGGACATATAACCAACATCCCTTTGAATCGTTTCCATCTTTCTTGCAATATTTCCGTTGGTTTCTGTCTGAAGCTAAAAATTTCATCAATTTGCTGAGCATTCTTGTTGGGTGGATGAAACTTGTTCAGTAATTGCTTGACTAACTCCTCCCATGTAGTGATGGATTTGATAGGGAGTGAATTTAGCCAAGTCTGTGCTGCTCCTGTCACTGAGAATGTTAACAACAACAACTTTATTGCTTCTTGAGTCACGTTTGGTTGCCTTTGAGGTTTGCAGATTGACAGAAAATTCTTCAAATGTTGTTGGGGATCTTCAATGTATGACCCCGAAAATAGTCCCTTGTGTTGCAACAAATGCAACATGTTGTTTGTGATATGAAAAGATTCAGCCTGTATTTGCGGGACTACTATCGATGTGGCCAAATTCCCCGCTGTGGGTTGTGCCCATTCATATAAAGGAGCCTATGGAAAAATAGGCACCACTACCTGCGCAACTATGTCAACCACATTATCCCCATTATTGTTCCTGTTATTTACCAGCTCTGCCATGTCTGTTCAAGTTGTTCAGTTGATTGTTGTTGTTTGCTTTTCCGGTTGGCCCGATTCAAGGCCTTGAAAACTTTCTCGTGCCCTGATAATGCTGCAAACACTTAACCAGTTCTCAATGATTTTCTAGGCATGAACCTGTACAACCAAGTTAGCAAACGTAAAAATTTCGAT
Source organism: Nicotiana undulata (assembly GCA_005239495.1). NCBI lineage: Eukaryota > Viridiplantae > Streptophyta > Magnoliopsida > Solanales > Solanaceae > Nicotiana > Nicotiana undulata. The sequence goes on along the minus strand of ML272532.1, from coordinate 34,950 downwards.
GAATGGATTGAAAATGAAGAAAATTGACTACACTAAGAAACTTTTTTTTCTTTCAACTATAATTGAAAACACCGTTAATTCCTCGGAAATGGTGCCAAAATTTGATCACGCCCAACTATGCCTTACAAAAAGGACTAAGCGGTCGTTGCAAATATAATTCGGGTATTTAGCCCAGAGTCGAATCCCACAAGGAATTAACCTATCAATTACTTTTGTCAGACTCACTAAATTCTCCGTAATCCCTTCCAAGATATTTTGAATATCAATTGGTGATATTTCTACAAATTATAACTGAATAAAATTGAGTAAACTAAAGGCTAACTACGATTGAGTTGTAAACAAATAAGAGAAGGATCTAAGGTTGTTATTTCCCCTATTGATGGAATCCCTTCCTGTTATGTTTTATATAGATTTTCCTAATCGTCTCTATCGATCATGAGCACTCTTACTACCATAAATATCTCCTGAGTAATTATGACAATTTACTAGATGCACTCTCCCGAGTTACGCTAGCTGGCTTTTATTACATCTCACTTATATCGCACCCAAGGTTTCATTATCCCTAATCCCACCTTTAAACCCGCGGTTATTGATTCCTCATATACTTTGGGAGTGGTGTTGTTCAACAATTGCCTAAATATGCACTCTCTCCCGAGTAGTACATACTAAATAGGCACATCTAATTGAAGATCCTATCAATTAACTACAACAAGAACGTAGTTGAACAAATAGAGATTAAATTGGGTAAACTATATTAACATAACAAGAAATTCATCCTTCAACAGGTTCCATCAAAATCTTAGACCAAATAATTTAGCTACTCATATTTGTTCTCATAATAACAAAATCAAAATTCATCATGAATGATAAAAACAAAAGGAATAAAGATAAAACTCGATGTCGAATTATCCTCTATGCCTCTTGCTTCTTCTTGCCTTGAACCTTAAAAACCTTGATATCCTCTCTTTTGGGTGAACTAGACCTTTTATAGGTTAAGTGGAATTTCCCCCAAACATCCAAGTTTACCCTTGAAGTTATCGCGTTTCTGGACAGACTAGCGCGACCGCGCTCGTGATCGCGCTAATGGTCGCGCTAATTGCATAACACACTGTCGCGGCTTCCTGGACTAGCGCATCCGCGCTCGTGACCGCGCTAATCGACTTGTGCACTGTCCCATTTCTCCTGCTTTAGTGTGGCCGCGCTAAGACCACGCTTGGCCCATGCTAGAGTAGGGAAGCTATTTTTCTATTTTTCTCTTCCTTCTTTCTCACGCACTCAACTCCGAGGGGCTTTCCTTGCTTTAATTTATCTCAAAACACTGTCCTATGTCCTCATAAGCACAACTTGCTCCTGCAAAATATAAAATTCACAATTAGAGCCATTTTATCATCATTTAACCTTCCTAAAACAGTGAAGCATAGTAAAGTTGGGGCATAAATAGTCGCTAAACTACATGAATCTAGCCTATTATCAACCTTTATCGTGAGTGTCCTTCTAATAATAGTTTGATTTGGTTATGTTTCTATAGATTGAGGTGTTTCAAGTATCGGAACTTCATAGGAACTCTAAGGAAAAGCTTAATCCAGGTATGTTTTCTAAACTCCTTCTCTAGAATCGGAATACATGAGTTCCTCATAAGTTCCAAATGTGATTTGTTCAACTCCTATTCCTACTGTTCTGAATTGGTTCTGATGGTAGAGTTACCTAAATTCTTATGTACTCAAGTAAAGTTAAAATTTCCCCTATCATATTTTGCTCCCTCCATCAAGGTAAGAATGTTCAAATATGGTTGTTGTAACTAATGCTTATGATTTGAATCCATTTTTCGAATGAAAAGTGATTTAAGCTCTTTCTTACTTCTGAGTTGAAACTACAGATATCATGCTTTTGGGAAAAGTATTCCAAGCATATATGATGTATTAATTGCTTATGATTTCAACTCATGTTTCGATTGCCAATCATATTATGCTCTCTTTTGGAAGAAATTCAATGTGTTTAAGGAATTCATTATTCATGAATTTATTGCGCTATGATTTCTCAAACTTTCTACGTATTGATGTTTATGATAATGACCCTTGGAAGTAAAGGAATGAACGTGTGAAATACGTGATGCGTCCATCGTGCGAGGAACAAAGATTTATATGTATGGCCAAGAGTGCCAATGAATTGAAAAATGATATGAAAGGCTATGAGATGAATATATGTATATATTTCTATTTCCTTTATATACAAAAGTGTTTTCGGGAGTATCGTTAGGGTACCGAGGAAGGGCGGGTCGTAAAGTCCCACACCAAAACTAGATGTGTCGGTGTTGGAGATGATTGAGAGACCAATTCCCTTGTACTATGATAAGATTATTCCCATTAATTGGGATGAGTTTATTGCTAGAATCAGTTATGTCCCCATGTCGACTCACATGGTATTGTGGGGAGACGTCTTAGCCGATCGAGCGGTGATCAAGCACCATACCGCGCACATGGTGGTATTGTGTTTCCATGTCAACCCGCATACATTGGGGTGAGACGTCTTAGCCAATCGAGCAAAGATCAGAATCTCATACCATGAGCATGGTGGTATGTGCTTCCTCTCGTTATATTTGATTCATATTACAATGTTGATCCACATTCATCGTGGTGAGACAGCTTATCCTATCGAGCGATGATTATATTTTGACTTGTCATTGAATCATTGTTGATCTTCTCACTACTTCCATATTTACTTTCCTTTATGTTGGTATTCCATTTCATGTGAGGTTATTTGGCTTTACATACTAGTACTATTCTATAGGTACTAACTTCCTTTTTCCTGGGGACGATACATCTTTGATGGATCAAGGTGACTCATGTTCTTGATAGGTGTACCCTTTTCTCACCTGATTCGGTGATCCCTACTTTATATCAGGGTCATATATAGACCCTTGTATATTATTTTGAGGTATTGTCGGGGCCTTGTCACCAACATTTATATTCTATTCTCATGTTTATTTAAAGGCTCCGTACACATACTGGGGGTTGTGGTTTGAGTGGGAAAAACTAATTTAAAATGTTGTTGTAATTGTCATATGTTTCCGCTTCTAAACTATGAACTTGTAATATTTTGTTAATGAAGCTTCTTTGAGCAATGAAAATTGGTGTTGTATGTTCTATTCTCACATTGGTCTAACTCTTGGTATTTATCCTCAAAATGTTCATGGTCAAGGTTGAAAGATGGGCGCTAAGTAGGCTTGCTTGACTGAGGTAACTCGGTTGAGTGTCTATCCCCCTCCCCAAGTTTGGCGCATGACAAGCTTGGTATCAGAGCATGGGGTTTCAAAGTGTCCTCGGATGTCTCAGAGCCGTGTCTAGTAGAGCCCTTATTATCGGTATGTTGTCAACCGCATCTATAGTTATGAGGCTACTTGAGCATATAGGAATGTCCCCCTTCTTTGATATTCTATATCGTGCCATAGAGCTCAAGGTAGGAAGCTAATTTCCCCATCGTTTCTCCCTTTACAGATGAGCATTCCACGAGTTTGAGGCAGTGAAGAGGAGTGGCCCCGCCATTTAATCTTAGGGATATTGCACAACAGATCATTGGGAGAATGGGTTGAGCCTTGGAGGGATTGGAATCACTAGTTTCTTGGGGAAATTCCCTTTTCCCCCTTCATGGTAATGTCCCCGCAGCACCGAATCATGCAGCGCAAGCACCTGGGAAACAAAAGAGGGTTGTTTGTACTAATAAACCAGAATGTCTGACTTGTAAGAAGCGCCACTTGGGGATATGTTACATGACTCTTGAAATATGTTATGGTTGTGGAAAGAAGGGTCACAAGAAGAACAAATTCCCCAGGCTGGGTACACCTAGCAATATCTGCCCGGCATGTTGTGGATTCGTTGCTTGATTGAGAGTTATCTTCCATTATATCATCGTCTGATAAATTTAGAGATTTTGACCATGTGGTATCTCCTTCTGACATGTTTCTTGGATGGGAGACATAGAGGTCCAGAGTTTTCTTATCAGAAATTATCAGATTTTCGGGGTTGGACCCTTTTGAACTTTCTCCTTGATCTCGCCTTTTCTTGGTTTGTTTCTGGGCTACAAGAGCATATTTTCTTTCCCAAACCATTTTTGCAATATCAAATTCAAGTTCTTCTTTTAAGGGATGGGTGAAGGAGATAGTATTTTGTGAGGTAGTAGGAAATTTGGAAAAGGTGTAGTCCAATTTTGGTGGCGAACATGCTTGTGTTGACATGGGGTAGAAGGTAGATTTTGAAGGGAAACGTGGGAATTTTTTCTTAATCAAAGCGGTCATTTCTCAAAAGTTGAATTTGTTCCTTGATTGATTGTCTCCTTTTTTGTTGTTGGAAGAACTGGAAAAGTGAAGTTCTTGGCGGACAAATCTCATATTGTAAATTTGCCAATCTTAGATCCAAGGTTTTGATTATCCCTTCATGGTGAGACGACGTCTGCTCCACCTTTTTCTCAATTGTTTCCACTTTACTCATCATCTTGTTTTGTGTATTGTCCACGTTTTTTATGGCGTTGCCAATATTGTTGAGCACTTTGTTTTGATAGATAAAATTTTCTGATTGCCAGTTCATTGTTGCTTCGATGTCACTTGTTTGGGGGGGGAGGGGTTCTCCAGTAGGTAGTACTATATTTTTCTTGGGGATTTTTAGGGCATGGATGATACCCTCTTTTTCAAAAGGTTGAAGTGAAGGAAAATCTTGGGTATGATTGAAACTTAAAGGGCTCAACATGAATATTTGGGGTTGTTTTGGGTTGATGGAGTTTTAGGTGGCTTTTTGGATTCTAGGTTACGAGCTGATGGTGGTTTGGGTTTCAGTGTGGTTTCACTGTTTTCCTAGCTTGGACTGAATTGCTTTTCAGTAGTTTTCCCCATTTTATTGGATTTTGGTTTGCTCTAGTTGAGGCCAACTATTTCCCAATGACGCAGGTGATGTTCATCATATTCTCCAATTGGATCTTTCAAACAGTCTTGACAATCGCAACAGAGATCCCAACGGTAGTGTCCCGTAAAGGGGCATTTGAACCACCAAACTCTTCTGTCGTCTTTGTCGAAATGTTTACACCAGTCATGTTCTTCCATGATAGTTTGTATATTCCAGAAGGGTTCCCTTCATGGTCAGGGTCAGTGTCTGTGTCTTTGGGTTGGATCATTTGGCAAGAAAAGATGATTTTATTGGGTTTTTTGAGATGGGCATTGTCAAAGCTTTTGGAAATGGTTTTTTCATTTCTATTTGTAAATTTTGGCTCACCAAATTGTAGAGATTCTTCCGGTTCTGATAATTTGTGATCGGAAAGCACCAAACTGGATATGGGTAAAACCATGATTTTTCCATTGTCTGGGAAAATCATCTGGATTTGAAAGGTAATGAATTGTTCTTCTCGAGTGGCAAGAATAGGGTGCTGGTCAAGTTTTGAGGCAGCAACATATTCTTTGACTCCTTTTGGTCTGTGTTGGACTAAGGAACGGATTTGGGTCTATGGTGCAAATGATTTTTTGGCAAAAGCGGAGTAAGGATTTATGAGGGGTAGTTCAGTGGAGGATACTATATGTTCGTCGGATAGGATATCTACTTCATAGAGGTAATCATATTTTGGGACAAGCTATTATATAGAGTAGGAGACATATTCATTTTTTCAACGGAAGAGGATGATGGAAATAACTCGGACATATTTGTTAAATTTTTCCTCCCTCTGAAATGATGGGCTGGCTCTAATACCACAGTATAAATAACAGAGCAAGAGACTCCAAGAAAGCAAACTAGATCATAGACGCAAAAAGTTTCCTACAAAAAGGGTTGGCTATTGCCAAGCCACGCTAACAGTTAATTTGCTTATAGTCACAAAAGTTTTCCTGTAAAAGGGCTGGTTTCACAACCAATAAGGGACGGCTTGCTAAGCTACACAACTCAAAAATCTTTTGTACTATAACCAACTTTAGTTGTTATAACTCAGAAACTTTCATACTACAATAAGCAAACTTTCTTAGAGTATTCTTAATCTATTTTCATACATGGACCGGACTTTCCATCCATTCAATAGGAAGAACAAGATGAAAATTTAAAAGAAACTCATATCTAATATATCATAAATACAAAGGTTACAAGATGATCTTACAACTACCACATGGTCTCCTTTATATAGGACTAGGAGGTTATTACAAGATAAACTTATATTATAAAATAAACCTATCTTACATGAAAATCTATCTACAAGTGGGCCCCTTTTTACATGTGAAGGACCTTAGGCAAAGCAACTAAAAAGCTCCTGAAAATATGTGAAAGAGGTGAAATATACATGGTATAACATGTGAAAGTTTGTGGGAGCATGTGAAAGTAGGGTGCTGCATGTGACGAAGCATGTGGAGGCATGTGGAAGCATGTGAAAGTGGGACCCAGATGGTTTGGAACGATGTTGAATTTTGTCTTGGTATGGGTAGATGATATTTTAGGGTTTTTTGGTAGGTAATGTGGGATTATGGTGGGATTAGCAGGGATAATTATCTTCCAATGATATTCTCGATTTATCTTCTAGGCATATTTTCAAAGATCTTGTGTAGTAATGCCTGGAACTTGACGGTCCTTCCTCGTTATGTTCCTTCTCCTTAGGATTGAGGGATGTGATACGCAACCTTAATCTTGAGTGATTTTTTCACGGATGACTTCATACGGAGTTTGATATTCCGTTGCTGCTTCTCGAACTTTTTCCCAGTGAGGAGGAGTGCTGATATAATTTCATCTTGCCCAATCTTTTGGCCATATATCTTTCGAGATGCACCTAGTTTTTTGAAATATAGTTCTTTGTGCTTCACTATATTCTTCTTCCATGGATAAAATAGACACGGGAAATTTCCACCAGAATGACGCCTCTACTTGCGCCTGGACTCTTCCATTAATAATCTTTACTGGCCTATGAAACATGAATACCTTTGCTTTGTAGGAATCGTTGAAATATTTTATCTAATATCTTCTAGGATTGAACCATAGTAAAAACACTTTAAGACCTGGTTCAATGTTGTCAAAATCTTTGAAGACGTTGCACTTGAATTAGATGATAATGTAGTACTGATGGCATAGGTACCAGAAAAATCATAATAATTCTTGTGGAAAATCATTGGCTTGTGCTATGATATATGGCAGAACGAATATTCTGGATTGACCCCATAAGGCTTGAGAATCGATCCTTCATGTTTTCGGAAACCTTGGAGCTCATAATAAGTTCTTCTTTCTATTATAAGTGACGGAACAAAGGGATCCATGAGGTTGAACAACTCCGGTGGATGATCCGTTGGCTTCAATGAACTTGTTCCTGATGCATTTGAAAACATAAAGATGTGGCTAATGAGATTTTGCTTGGACTTCAGCTTTGTTGGGGAAAATCTCTTTGAAAATTCTTCCGGTCGAGACAGAAAATCTGCGAGAATATTATCCTTTCCTTTTAGGTGCTTGACTTGGAACTTGTTCGTAGAGAACCATTGGGCCCATCTAAGAATTTGAGGATTGGGAATAATCTTTCAATTTATCTGGATCATTTTTGGAAGGCTTCTATCAGAAATTTTGTATGAATCAGGAAAAAATTGAATTTCTTGATTCCATTCTTTACTGCAAGAATTTCCTTGAAGGTGGAGTGATAATGTTGCTCGGCATCTTTGAACTCTCTACTGGCATATCCGCATATTCTCCTCTAGCCATATTTTTCTTCAAATAGAATGGCACTCCAATATTCATTGCTGGCATCAGTTTGCAGTATTTTCTTACCTTCTGAAGAGATGTAGAGGGACTTGACATTTTTAGATATCTCCTTTATTTTCCTGACTGCTTCATCTTGTTTCTTTCCTCATGATGGAGCATTTTTCTTGAGCATCTCTGCGAGCGGAGAAATGTATGTAGAGATATTTGAGATAAAATCTCTTACATAATTTACTACACCAAAGAACTGTTGGATCTGCTTTGTTGTGGGGCCGGTATCTGGAAATTTGAGTAGTTCTTAACATACATGCGGTCCTGGACTGTATGCACCTTGGAAAACATACATTCCAAGAAAAGAAATCTCTTATTGGGCAAGAACCATCTTTTTTGCTGAAAGTATGATCCCATAGTGTGTTATCAGTGCCTCAAACTAACGAAGCAAGTTGACATGTTCCTCCAATGTATCACTAAATAACAGGATGTCATCAATGTAAACTAAAGAGGTATGGAGGATGGGATGAAATATTTTTATCATAGCTTTTTGGACAATGAGGGTGCAGTTTTTAATCCGAAGGGCATGACTTTCCATTGGAAGTGATGATGGGATGCAAAATCCAGTTTTGGGTCTTTCTTCAGAGTGGATTCTGAATTGCCAAAATTCAGATTTTAAATCAAACTTGGAAAAATATTTGGCCTTGGCTAAGTAGGAGAAAAGAGTGAGTTTATTTGGGATTGGGAATTTATCATCTTGGAGGATGTGATTAAGTGGCTTGTAGTTAATGACTAACTTGAGTTTTCCTCTTGTCTTGTTACACCCCAAGTTTTCGTACGTGGAAGTACGCCATAAGTATATTGATGAAAGCTCGAAAATGAGATATTACATCCTGCATTTTCGTACGTTAAAGCTTTGTCGTAGGTTAATCGACGCAAGTTCGGGAAAGAGATTATTTTAGGATTATAAGTATTACGTTATTTCAAATAAGTGATAAGTAAATTCGTGAAAGTGATAGGGTAAGCGAATCGAAGGAAATGAGTTTCGTCGATTTGACATTTTGGGATAAAATACGGTTCGGGCTATAATGCCCTGTATTTATGAACTAGTGCCATACAAGGTACCACATGGCCATAATAGTAAAGTGTACAAAGTGTGTTAAAAGTGAGTAGTATTTTAAGTAATTTGAGATAATTCCTAATTATGTGGATAATTGAATAATTATTAGTTAATGGCGATTAACAAATTAATTATGGAATTAATTGGATAAATTTTGATAAGCCTAACCCCCCTCCCCCCCAAACGTGGAAGAAACCCTACCTCAATTAAATGACTCGTAATGTTATTTGGTAAGGTGGCAAAATTTGAGAACTTTTTGGTTCAAGTATTAGAAATAATCTATATGATATACTACAATTTAAAAGATATGTTTGATTTTAAAATGGACAACTCTTTTTACCAATTATAATCTTGATCTTTCTTAGAATAAAACGGAGAACATAACATGTTTTTCCTAGTTATCACATCAAAAAACAATTGAGGGCACACATATAGCCACCGAGGTTCAATCTTCCTCCTCCAACCAGGGCGGCTTCAAAGTGACATTTCACAAAAATCAAACTAACAAATATTATATGTATTTGAAGATGCTTGGAAAGCACACAAAAATTACTTGAAGAAGATTAATATGCAACAACACACGATTTCCTAAATGATTGTTCATAAAATACCCCCTAATTCATTAAGGGGAAATACCTATACTTGCTAACGAATGAATTCTCAAAGGGAATCTCATATGAAGCCTTATAACGCTACGACAATAGGATTTTATCATTCTAAGGAAGTACGGTACAATCTTTCTCAAGAATATCGTATAAGTTTTCTCCTACTTCGATCCATTGCTACATGTTTTGCCGCAATTAATGTGTATTAGAGGGATTTTCAAGAAAATCGGTTCAGGTATGTTAAGGCTAAACCTTTCCTTCATTTTGGCATGATCCAGCAACTACATGTGTTTAAACGAGACATAAAGAAAAGTTCATACTCCCGAATTTATATACATTATCCTAGTCTCATAAGTTATATTATTCTCCGTTATCGAGACTTTATCTTTAATTGAGTATTGTCTTCTTACAGTCAAGAGAGAATAGGGTTTATATATATACAGTATAACATTATTTTCACCACAATCGAGCTATAATCAGTGGACAGGCCCCTATTGGGTAACCTCTGATCAGATGGTAAGTTATATATCGAGCCTACTATGGCTGAGCGCCTATGAGTGAGCCTAGTTGGCTGATATCCAGACCCTAGTATGGTTGAGCACCTATGAGCGAGCCTACTACGGCAAAGCAGTTATATATATCGAGCCTTATAAGGCCGGACAAAACTATTTACTTACTATATTGAAAGAGTCTAGTCACTATCAGCAGGTGAGCATATCTTCAGATTATCTTTGACTCCCAGTTACTTTCAGTTATTATATAATCAGTTCAGTTTCAGCTTTCAATATATTTTGTTTTTAATAAATATACCACTAGGCATACTGCCTAGTCGCTAATATATAAATAAAATCCCAATATGGGTCCGAAGCTTACAAGATGTCCAAACAAAAATAGAAATTGCATGAAGCTACTAGCTACTAAAGATAGAAAAGCTAAAATCTAATGAACTAGATATTACAACATGGTAAGTTGAAAGCTTCCTTCTCCTGTCAGTGTATGTGAATCCAATTTCCAGTGGCAAATACCAAGTAGCATCTATCAAGCTCTCACCAGGCGCCGTGATATTCATTTCATAGGCTAAAATGAATTCCAAAAATCTCCACCACATAAATGAAGCTAGCATATTCTTGCAAGTGTTGCTACTATATGATCTCCATGTGCAGTAAACTGAATTTTTCCAAGTACTAATCATGTGCCCACATATCGAAAAGAGCATGGCTTTAGGCAGGAAAAGCCAGGATTAAGCTGGCTTTGCAAGCCAAAAGCCAGGCAGGGGTTGGCTTTAAGCAGGCTTTGCAAGGCAAAAGTCATTCTTGAGGTTGGCCTTAAGCTGGCGACGCAAGGGTAAAGCCAGGTGTAATCAGGCATTAGCCTGGCGCCGCCGGGCATGTGGAGATGGGTGATTTTGTGATCTTGTATGCTGAGATCCTTCCCTACCCGAACCCTTAATGTAGACATCAATCTAAGCATTTCTAAACAATCCTCAAAATTAGCATGACAACATGCAAATACCACTAAGAAATGATTCAACAATCTCCAGAAATACCACATAACAGATTCAACCATTTCCTTAACATTTGAACATATCAAAAGTAGGATAAATTTCACCATCCAATACCTGCTTATCACATTGTTCTTGTTCACTATCAAAGCACCCCCAGAATTAGTATGTGGCCATGCTAATACCACTGGAAAGTACCTTAATAGCATACAGAATGAAACATAAAAGAAACATGCAGGTACGTGCAGATTCCAATCATGTGAAGCCATCAGTCTGGGGCTCTTCTCTTTGCTATTCTAACCCTAAGGTTCGGAGTTTGAGACTTGTCAAAATTGATCAACCTCCTTCCTGCACTAGGCAGTTCAGAGAATGAGTGAAACTCAGATGTACATGCAAAAGAAAACACAATGTTAGCTATAAAATCCGCCACTGAGTTGCCTTATCTAAACACATGTCAAAAGATCACATTGAAGTTTCCCTTCATCTCTATAATTTTCTTCACATCATGTGCAATTACCCAAGGGGGGTCCCATTCCCCTTCTATAACTTTCTTCATCACCAATGAATTTGTCTCCAGTATGAAAGGGTGAAGATCATGCTCCACACAGTATTCCAACCCTTGAAGAATAGCCTTAGCTTCAACCACCACATTAGTTGTCACCCATAGATCTAGTGCCCTAGCATACACCACATCACCTTCCTCATCCCTCACGCAAAAGCCTAAGAAGCTAGGACCAGGATTTCCTTTTGAGGCTCCATCAGTATTGCATTTATACCAACCATGAAAAGGAAGCTGACATGTTCTCTTATAGTGATCAATATAGGTTTATATCTTTCAAAGTATTGAATTATGTCTGGCCATAACTATGGAATATTAGGCATCCAAGCATACCTCAACATTGCTAGTTGATGCAATGTCCTATTGATATCATGAATCAATCTATTTGTGGACACTGAAACCCCATGTTTACTTGCATTTCTTCTCTTCCAAAGTTCCCAAGTGATGATAGTTTGTACTTCTTGAAATAATGGCTTTAACTTTGGAAAACATTGAGCATACCACCAATGCCTTATAACCTGCTTCAATTGAATCAATGGCACAATAATTGTAGTAGCCCCCTTGAACAAGTTCCATACCTTAGGGGCAGTAGGACTTGTGACGAATATATGCTCAATAGATTCCTTTTGGGGCTGCTAACAACACCAACACCTAGACATCACAATTTTCCCTTGCCTCCTCCACATGTCATCAGTGGCTATTTTCTGCATCCACCATCTCCACAAGAAGAAGGATATCTTGAATGGCAAGCCTTTTATCCATATTAACTTGAATTCCTGATTAGGATCAGCCATATGCCTTAATATTTGCCAAGCACTGCTAACACTGCACTTGCTTGAGGGAGTTGGCATCCAGTATAGCCTATCCTAGTATCCCTCTCTGCCTTCATAATTGTGATGACCCAAAAGGTCATCCTAAGTAATTCTAGCTAAATCTGTATTACGAGGCCCCGAAAGCCTTCGTTAATCTCACCTCGATATGCATGTGCAGCCCAAGCGTGTTGCCGGGAAGCTTTTATGTGAAAACTTGATGAAAATGGATTTTTATGATAATTAAGTGAATAAAGTTGACTTTGGTCAACATTTTTGGTAAACGGACCCGGACCCGCGATGTGACAGTCCCGGAGGGTCTATCGGAAAATATGGGACTTAGGCGTATGCCCAGAATTGAATTCCGAGGTCCCAAGTCCGAGAAATGAATTTTTAAAGAAAACTATTTTCTGAAAATAATAAAGGATTTTGAAAATGAATTATTATGTGAAAACCGTGTTACCGGGCCCGTATTATGGTTCCGGAGCCTGTAACAGGTTTAATATATGTTATGATTTATCTGTGAAATATGGTGTAAAACGGACTTGAGGTGACGTGTTTCGGATCAAAATCGGAAAAATTAAGCTTTACGAAGTTTTAAGAAAATTCTAAGAGTTTTGAGGTTTGATTCGATGATTTTGATGATATTTTAGTGATTTAAATGCTTGAATAAGTCCGTAGTATATTTTGGGAGTCGTGTGTATTTTTTGTTTTGAGACCCGAGGGCTCGAGTGAGTTTCGGGTAGCTGCTGATGTCTGGTGTTTTCTTCTCTGCGATCGGAGCCTTTGATCCGCGATCGCAGAGGTTTGTCCAGGTCTCTTCCGCGATCGCATCCCTTAGACCCGCGATCGCATAGTGTGATGCCCTAGTGTTCCCCGATCGCAAACCTCTTCCTGCGATCGCATAGGGTCAGCTAGGCTCTATTCCTCGATCGCAACTTCTCTTCTGCGATCGCAGTGAGTTAGGACTCAATGCTCCGCGATCGCAGCCCCTTTCCTGCGATCGCGATGAACAAAACCGCCTAGTTAATTCTTTAACTTAAAAATAGAATACTTACACGGGATAAGGTGAAGGTCATTCAGGATAGGCTTCGTACAACTCAGTCCAGGCAAAAGAGTTATGCAGATCGTAGAGTTCGAGATTTAGCTTTCATGGTGGGAGACCAGGTGTTCCTTCGAGTGTCTCCTATGAAGGGCGTGATGAGATTCGGAAAGAAGGGAAAGTTGAGCCCTAGGTATATTGGTCCATTTGAGATTTTGGACAAGGTAGGAGAGGTGGCCTACAGACTTGCCTTGCCACCGCATTTATCAGCCGTGCATCCAGTGTTTCATGTATCTATGCTCCGGAGGTATATTGCAGATCCATCTCATGTTCTTGACTTCAGCGGTGTCCAGTTGGACAAGGATCTGACTTATGAGGAGGAACCGGTAGCTATAATAGATAGGCAGGTTCGTCAGTTGAGGTCGAAGAGTTATCCTTAGGCTCGTGTTCAGTGGAGAGGTCAGCCTACCGAGGCAGCTACCTGGGAGTCCAAGTCCGATATGAGGAGTCGTTATCCCCATCTTTTCTCAGACTCAGGTACTTTTCTATGTCCGTTCGAGGACGAACGTTTGTTTTAGAGGTGGAGATTGTGATGACCCAAAAGGTCATCCTAAGTAATTCTAGCTAAATTTGTGTTCCGAGGCCCCAAAAGCCTCTGTTAATCTTACCTCGTGCGCAACCCGGGCGTGTTGCCGGGAAGCTTTTATTTGTAAACTTGATGAAAATGTAATTTTATGATAATTGAGTGAATAAAGTTGACTTTGGTCAACATTTTTGGTAAACGGACCCGGACCCGTGATGTGACGGTCCCGGAGGGTCGGTAGGAAAATATGGGACTTGGGCGTATGCCCGGAAGC